>PVJA010005912.1:0-40924 GCA_004027025.1 Myocastor coypus
GGACTACTCAATCCCAAAGCTCCACCTCCACCTACAGACCACATCCGCCAGGATTCACAAAAGCTAGCAGCCAGAGCCCCAACACAAGAGTCAGGAACCTCTGTAGAAGAACCACCTTGGAGTCTCCAGACCAAACGCCCATAGACACAGCATAACACCACCAAAGTGCAGAGGTCGCTTCCATACAAAATGGTAACAAGGAGTAGGAGGCAATCTCAGGACCCGTGCCCACCCAAACCAAATACAGAAGACACTATCATGGAAGAAAATGAGAATTATACGGATGAAACCTCTGAACTGGTAGCATCTGAGGCAGACAAAATTTTTTTTCGGTCACTATTCAAGATCATGAATGGTTGCTAATAAAATATTTACTCATATAATTAGTGATATATATATATATATATATATATATGTATATATATATATATATATATGTATATCCTTTTATAGTTTAAGAATCTCTGGTAAAATTCACTAGAGAATAGGAACATGAACTTAATCAAAGGTCTAAACCACTGATACTGCACACGGTATCTAAAAGCTTTTCTCCTCTGGAAACCATTAAATAAAATACGTTCCAGAAAATGAAAGAAAATATCAGGGAACTATGCGAAGGAACTCAAGGTGAAAATGAATAAAAAGTTCGACAACACACATACCACAAATTCTTCATCCAGTTTATTTAATATTAATTCTGCATCATCTTCTGGAATATTTTCCTCTTCTATTTCTTCCACTGGATATGATGGTCTAAAACAATTAGACTTAATATGAGAACTAAAAAAATTTAGTGAGATGAAAGTACAATGAAAATAATAAGATCTGGCCTTTTTTCACTCTCTTTTTACACTTTCCATTAAATGTTCCATGTTTCCTTTTGGAAACCTGCTGTGCAAAGAGTAAAAATGTTTATCTACAAATCTAGAGAACACATTTACAAAGATGAGATGCTATCATATTGTCATCCTCCTCACTTAGAAATATACCACAAGCAAACATCCATCTTTCTTATGTCTTCATGCACCTGCACTGCACTCCTTTCAATGGTAGTACCACAATTCAACTGGCAGTCTATGCTAAACACTGAAGTTGTTTCCAGACTTAAGCTAAACAATATTGGCAAGATCATCTTTGCACATTTATCTTTATGTATGCCACTTAGAATATATTTGTACAAGTGGAGTAGCCAGATCAACAACTTTGCGCTCACTACTGCTTTGCTACATAATGCCAAAATTGACTTTCAGAATGTTTCCCTAAGTTGCGTTCCCAACAAAACAAAGAACAGCACCTCTATTTCCATACAGTCAATATGCTTTTTCCTTTGGCTTCTCAAACAAAGAACAGCACCTCTATTTCCATACAGTCAATATGCTTTTTCCTTTGGCTTCTCATGAATAAAGAAAATTACTATTTTGCTTGACTTGTTTTAAAAATATCTTCCATAGTTTATTATTTATTATGTTGGCAATTGAGACTATTACAGTTTTCATTAGATAGATTTGGAAATATGTTTCTGCACAGATTCTAGACTTAATATCAGATATATGGTACATTTTCCCTTCACACCACACTCCTTGCACCCATCTGGCCTTTTGGTATTTCTATAGTTTTATTTTCACATTTACATCTTTGATCAAGCTTAAGTTTATTTCTATACACAAAATAAGTTTTATTATTTCCAAGAACTAATTAGTGATTCTTATACTACTGAATAATAATTTCTCCAAAAAGATCAATGCCATATATTTCTCACACTAAAAGCACCCAGTACATTTGGGTTTATGTATGGCAACTTATTTTGAAAATCTATTAGACATGTTACCCAAACTAAGACACTATTAAGAAAGAAAGAAAAGCCCTGTGAATGAAATCAACCGTAAAACATAAATTTTCAAGGTTCTCATTAATTAAAATTAAATAATACTTCAAAAGCAGTGTTCTTCTAGGATGCCTGTTAGATATAAAAATTATTTCATATAAGTAGATAAGTATGTAATTTCTATGTAATCATATAGCTAATGTAATCTCAAATTCTCTGGTTATATAGCTCATTTTTTTTTGTTGGTACCCAGGATTGAACTCAGGATCCTGCGCTTGCCAGGCAAGTGCTATTCTAATGAGCTATTTCCCTGGTCCTATAGCTAATATATTCACTTACTGACTTTCCTCATCTATTCTTTCCCATGTATATAGTTCCTATAAATTATCCAAGGCATAGCACACAGATTAGGAATAAGATGTGCCTAGAAATAGAGGAAGCACAGAGTTGAGTGGTTGAAATCCTCACAGCATTTGGTGAAGTTAGAATATATTGAGCTATACAGATTCAGTTATTTCAAAAAATGATAAACAGAGCAGCACATCTCATAACTTATCTTTTCCTGAAATCTAATGAAGAAGTGTTATGGATCATGTAGTCATTCTTCCATTGCTCTAAGTGGGAATGGTGGAGTTAAACAAATGAAGGTGCCATGTTTTAGTTTAAAAATAGATGAATATCAGTATCTTTCTTCCTATGGTTCAATCAAATAATAACAACATAAATCACACAAGTTTTTACAAATACTTATTAAGAGGAAGCAGGTGAAATAGCTTAACAGGTATTAAAAGATCACCAGTTGGTATTATATATCTCTTTCTGTATGTTATTTCCAATCCCCAAATCACTGCTTGCCCACATCACAGGCAGTGTCTGCTATACTCTAACCTGTAAATAACACTAATCTTCAAATGATGGCCTTGTGAGCCATGTGTGGTACAACGCCATCAACATTTAACACAGAAGAAATCAGTTGGAGGAAACAGATATCTTCCCATTTCTTTCCCAAGTTCTCCATTTTTACTTTGTGTGAGAAATATCTACTCTGTTGAATTGATGTATTTGTGATCTGTTTTCATTACCACACAAACAGCCTATCATGTAATCCACATAAAAACTTTCAAATATATGTACCAGTTCTAGGAGGAAATCTTGCCCAAGTCAGTTTATAAAATAATGAAATCTGGGTGTTGGTACATGCCTGTGTCACAGCACTCGGGGAGGCTGGCACAGGGGGATCATTAAGTGTTATATCAACTTTGAGAAAGTAGTTCATTTTAAAGGTGCTGTTTCAGTTCCTAGTGCTATCAACAACAAAAAACAAAACAAAATTTAAAAGTCATGGGGAGAAACTATAGAATAAATTGAGAAAGACTAGTCAGGAATGTACAATTCCTCTAAGAATAAAGTAAACTTATAAATAAATGATGATGTTTATATTTTTTCTAATTATAATCTATATAAATAGGTACTTAATTATATTAGTTGTTCATTAATATGCTCAAAATTTATTGAATTTGGACCATGCACAATGAAGTATGTGGTATTCGGATTATGTATGATACAACGTATGGTATAATAACTACCACACAGTGTATGGGAAGACTACAGGATTTCTAGCAGGAAAATCATACTTATGCATAGAGCTTCAGGTTAGAAAAAAATTAATGAACAATGTCACCTAACTTCTTCAGTGTGATGCCTAGTTGCTAAGAGAGGGAACAAAATCTTTTTCTTAGGTCTCTATCAGTTACCTCTACCAAAGTACCATGCTTATATATAAATACATGCACAAAGAGACTTTAAAAATGTTTTTTCTAAATTAACAATGATACAAAGTCCTCATAAAACCCTAAATAGTTGGGATTTTGAACAGAGAAGGAATAAATTAATATGTAACATTATTTCCCAAATAATGTTTTGAGGACAGACATTCCAGTTCTGTCTCTACTGACTGTTCTTTTTTGTGTGTGTGTCTTTTTGAGACGGGGTCTCGCTATGCAGTTCAGGCTGGCCTTGAGCTCACTTTTGTAGCTCAGGCTGGTCTCGAACTCGCACCAATCCTCCTGCCTCAGCCTCCCAAGTGCTGGGATTACAGGAGTGAGCCACCATGCCCAGCTTCTATCGACTGTTCTTTATGACCTGTGGAAACTTCAGTTCAGAACAACTAGTTCTTCTCAGTTCAGCTGAATAGTTCAACACCTTCAAGGAGAACGCAATCAAAATATGATCACTATTGCCAGGGTAGATAATAGTTACCTTTTCCAGGTGAAACCAATGTATTTTAATGCTTCTTCTGCTAAACAATCAAGAACATAGCATACATGTTCTCCATAACCTGACTTTAATTTTGAAGGGGGAAAATCTGCAGTTCTCCCCTGAAAAACAAAAGACAAACAAGCTATTGTTATCTCTGGGTATCAAAATATTTTAAGAACTGAGGAATATATGTCTTTTTAAAAAAAAAAATTAAAATAACCATAATTATATTCTTATTCATCTAAGTCTTTTTAATCCATTGATACATTTAAAGAAAAAAAAAACAGAATAAAGGCATTTCATTGTTAAAATTGCCAAATTAAATGCTAATTATGTGACAGCAGCAGATGCTGGCATGAAAAAAAGATCAGGAAAAACTACTACCTTGGTAATGTACGAAGTGTGACTGAAAACTGTAGTGAATGCTTACTTTTTAAAAAATTTATTATAGTAAAACACAGCTACCATGGAGCCCCTCAGGCTACTCTCCCTCCAACTCCACTTCAAACACACTTACTTATCCCAAGCAGCTTTTGAAGTCTGCTTTTATGCATTGCTGTGGCTGCATTGCTGTCTTAAACTGATCCAAAATGTTTACCATTTGTGGTCATTTGGGAAGATCCAGAAGTCAGGGAACCAGATCCAACAAACAAGGAGGATGAGCATATACAAGTAGTTTTTACAAGACTGCCAATGGCTCTTGGCAGCAGTGGTCACTGTATTTTTTTTATCATACTTTGTAAACACATGAAAGGATTTTGAGAACTGCTTCACAAAGTGGCAGGAATGCTACGAGAGGTGTATCTGAAGCAAGGAGGAATATTTTGAGGGAATTAACAGCAATGTGTCTGTTATTATAGTAAATTTTTAAAATTTAACCATCCATTTGATCACTCTTTATACCCAACAACTATATGAGGAATATAGTGATGCACTTGTCAAAAAGTAGTAGCATGTCTTATTTTCTTTAGAAAAAGTCAGAAATGAAAAGTACAACTGCTATCATGGTCTACTCATTCAAAGTTCCCATTTAAAATATAAAGTGTGTCAACATCAGTCTTCTACCATTATTTTAGAAGAACTAACTACCCATAAATGTACCTTTGAGACTTTAAGAAAAAAAATATTACTTTGACCTATAGAAAGTATTTCAGAAGTGGCATATATGTTGTAATATCAACTATGCTGAGGTTTTACTAGAAAATAAATTCAGAGATACATACACAATCCAAGAGGTGTCATCTAAGAGGCTAATATTTATTACTGAGCTACCAATCTTAAAATTCATAAGTTGAGAATATGCAGAAAGATTAGTGTTTGCACTTACAAATGACCGAAGCTCAGACAGTATGTTAGATATCGTTGCATTAGGATCATCATACTCTTGAGGCTGCTCAAAGGGACGTCCTGCTTTATTAATCAGCCAAGCAGCAAAAATGCAAAACATGTAGAACTGTTCACCAGGGTTGGTAGGCAGAGCAAAATAGTGTCTGTTTCAAAATAAGGGAAGATGGGGAAATGTGAAATAATGCAAATTATTCTATAATAACTCCTGGAACCAAGTCCAAAACTGCTAAGGAATCATCCCCTAAGTACCTCAAATCAAGACACTGATAATTTACTCTCTGAGGTTTCCAGTAGTTTTCAGCACTCACACTGAAGTCTTGAATCAACAGGAGAACAATTACTACTATAGGCAAAATATTAAATCAAAAGCTTGATAGGAAATGTAGTCATGTGAAAAGACACAGCATAGGAAGCTTTTTCCAAAAGTACTTAAGTAATAATTCTTAAGGAAGCATTCCCTAAAAATAATAATTGGAATCATGAGAATTTCAAGAGTTTTAAAAAGACTTTGAAGATGATTTAGTATGTATTTTTATTATTTCTAATCTATCCCTTTTAGCTATTCAAGACAGATGCTCTCATCTAATTGTCTATTCAGAATGACTGAGTAGCTTATAAAAATGCTGCTACCTGGACAAACACTGCTACTTCTCTTACCAATGCACCATAACTTCTGATAGCGGAACCCCAGTACAGCAGATTTCCAAAGTTTCCTACATGGTTCTGGTATGCAGCCAGGATTAGGAACCCTTTCCCATTCCAAGTCCAATGAAAAAACTGTTGAGTTCTGCTAAATCCCCTGCTCTGCTGGAGATAGCCTGGGGTATCACTGTGATTTATAACAAAGCATGATAAAAAAAATAAAAGCTGTTAGCAACATCATTCAAGTTAGTTTGATAAAAAAAAAAACCGTGTTTTGCTCTCGTGCAGTTATCACTTTTATGTTTATAAATACACATAGTAAACCACTATAATAAGAATCAGTGGTTTACACCTGTTTTTCAAACGTTTTCCTTCAGGATAAGAGTAAATATTCTAGAAGAAAACAAAAACTTTAAAAACGTCATGAAGTCCCTCTCTAGGTCTATGCTTACAATCCTTTCAAAGCACCCACTCACCAACAACTCATTTTTTTCCTTATCAACTGTTAACTTCTCAAGGACAGGAATGGATGCTGGTATCGGAGACCTAAGACAGCAGTTCTCAAACATTACTGTCATCTAAATCAACCAAAAGATTTGATAAAACACCAACTGTTGACTCCACCCCTAGAATTTTTGAGAAGGTATACCTGGCCTGAAGAAAGGAATTTTATTTCTACATTTCTAATTTGAAGAACATAAGAACAGCAGAAGCTGTTTGTCTGACTATCACATTGAAGAGAACCACTGGACTAGGTGGAGTATCTTCACATAAATCCATGACTCAAAGTATCCTGCTCACCCCTTGAGGAAACAGTACAGAGATGATCTTAATATAACCTTAAAGCTATTTTTTTGGAGTTTGACATATATATTTGGAAAAAATATACATTTTTATTAACATAGAAAATGAACTTCTGCATATTACAATGATCAATTTATTTTAAGTAGTAATCCCTACTCTACCTTTTCTATGATTGATCAAGCTGAACTACTTTTTTTGCAGATCTTTTCTTCTGTGATGGACTAAGCCATATGTACAGTTCACACAAAGCCTACATATCTTTCAATTCAAATTATGAGAAGAAAGCAAAGAAGACCAAAAACTGCCAGGAAAAATAGTTGAACTCACCTGGAAACATTAAAATAAAGTATTCTAGATTCTTAGCATAGTCTCTGACAGAATAAATTAAACAACATAGGCATTAAAGTGAAGGAAACTTTAATGCCTACAGGAAAAAGAAAACTTACCAACCTAGCTAGCACTAAATTACAGTGATTTGGAGAAAAAGTGCTATTTGTCCATTATAACTACAGTAACGCACTAAGCAACTAAGGTGCCTTGCAGTATTATCAACTTTTCTCCCTCAGCAGCAAAGTGCAGACACTTAGTTCTATAGTAAAAAGCCAATTTCAACATTTGTCATTTCATTGTTTTTCTCTGCTTCTCCATTTCTCGGAGTATCATTACTGCAAAAGTCTTCTCATTGCAAATACGCTCCTCAGCGAGGTCCTAGGTGCCCTGGTTGCCTGCGGTGAGGACAGAGCCTAGTAAGGGCTCTTTGGAGGGGGAATCTTAAAAACACATGTGATAAGGGCACTGAGTACTAGAGAAGAGGGTGGGCATGTTGGTATTTTTCTAGTTACTCGTGTTTTTCTGCAACGGGTATTTTGATTAATTACCTTTATAACATAGTTTGTGTTTTACATGTTTTGAAGAGCAGGCCGGCTCTTCCAGGCCTCTCTGCCCTGCAGTTCCGAGATTTGTTTACTTTCTCGAGAGAACGTTCGGCCTTGCTCCACGCGCTCCCAGACTCACGCCCCCGCCGGTTTCCAGCGCGGCGCCCCTCCCAGACGCGGAAACGCGCTCGGCGTTCCGGCGGGATCGAGAGAGGCGTCTCCCGGGGCCCAGCCAGCAGCACGGCGCCGGGACGTGGGCACCCACCTGGACGGGGGCTTCAGGTTGCTCTTCCGGAGGAGTCCCTCCTCGTAGCGCAGCAGCTTCAGCTTCTCCACCAAGTCCTCCATCACCACGAACATGTGGTAGGCCGCGCCGGGCCCGCGCTCCACTACCGCCTCCCCAGACCCTTCGCCGCGAGCCCGAGACACTCCGTCCTCCAAGCCTGTCGGCGTGACCACGGCTGCGGCGGCCGCCATCGCAGCACCGACACACACAGGCGAGCTGTGTGGGTCTGGGCCCTGAGACCTCCGCGGCCTGCGCGCCGCCACCCGTTACCAGGCGACAGCAGGGAAACCAGTCACCAGGGAAACTAGACACCGCCTCTCACCCGCCCTTCACCCGCCTCTCCAACCAGGGCGGGCATGCCTCATGACGCCACACAAAGCCCGCCCTTCACCCGCCTCTAAGAGGGTGGTGAGAAGGCAGTCCCGCCCCTTCAGGGGCGTGGCCTGCCGCCGGGCTTCTGCGGCTTTGTCTAAGCAGTTGTGGCAGCTACCGACGCTTGCCTGCTGGGCTGTACTAGACCGAGGCTAGGACCGCTGGATCTGGCTAACTAGAGCAGCGGAGCGCGCATTTGGGCATCTGATAGCAATTAAAAGACTAAAGAAAAGCGAAGGTGCGCTGTATAGGAAAAGAAGCTAGCTCATTGATTCCTTCTATTTTCTCAGAAGTCAAAGTTTTGTAGTTGTAGTGATAAGTGGTATTAGTTTCACTTTACGTTAGGTCCTTACCAATGAAATTTAAAAAAATCGTTCATTAGGCAATTCTGTATTTAGCAATATACGACTTGAACATTATTACAGTGCCTGCTATCGCCCCAGTGCGAAAAACTACTACTTAGTGGGTAGGGAGGAGTTAGGGGACAAGACAGATGATGTGCAAGAAACTGGGGTGTTAGGAAGGTTTTGTGCTACTTCAAAACCGAGAATACTAAACTCATATCTCGCTGCTGCTTAATCTGTTTCAAGCCCGTTGTGTGTGACATAAAAGTTTTCAAGTACTTCCTTCAACACAAAAAAGGCTGTGGCTAGTTGCTTTGCTCTGCCCAAGATACTATTTTTCAAGGACTTTATCTGTGAGTATAACTAAAGACAGTTTCCTAGAACATGTAACAGCATGTAACCTAGAACATGTAAGAAAGTGAACCTAACAGACTACAGATGCAAGCCAGTTGTACAGTTCTAGCAAAACTTGTGTACTGAGCAATTTTTCTACAGCTACATAAAAACTGAGACAAATGTTGGGTGCCTGAGCGTTTCTGGGAGAAGCTAGTTTAAGAGATTGAACATGTGATTATGTTTATAATGTAGTTTTTAAGGGATCTTTGAACTCTGTATCTGCTGCTGAAGAATATAGAAGAGTCATATATTTGACACAACTGAAATATTCAAATGTTCCCATAAATCTCTGGTTTTGTTGGAAAATCCTGTAGCATATTTTTCATTTAACTCAGCCAAATGATAACTTGTTTCTGATATTAATAGAAGTATCTAAGTGAAAAAGGTAATGCCACTATTTATTCATTAAATAACACATACATAAAAGTGCTGATTATGCAGAAAATAATCAAAAGGAAGAAACCCATTGAGAATTCCTTCTTGAATAAATGACATTGTTTGAGTCAGTAGTTACAGTATTTGTTTTTAGTAAAAATAAGAGTGAAAATAGACTACTGCCAAGTGAGTCTTTCTTTAAGCTTTTACAAGACAAGGTTTCACTTTTTAGTACAGGCTGGCCTTAAACTCACTTTGTAGCTCAGGCTGGCCTAGAACTCCCATCAATCCTCCTGCCTCAGCCTCCTGGGATTACCAGTATGGGTTACCACAACTGGCTCCTTGGGCTTCTTAGAACGGTGATTCCCCGTACTCCTACCACACACACACACATCTACATGTGGAGGACAAGGGAATACACAAGCTTATAAAATATAAGACAGATGTATAGCTTTTTAAGATTGAAAAGAAAAATGAGGGCCTGGTGGGATGGCTCAGTGGTCTAAAGCGCCTGCTTGGGAAAGCTTGGGTGGCTTCAGGGACCGCGGTTCAGTCCCTGGCACTACATGCTGCGCCAGCCCTGCTCTTGGGGTGAGCTGAGCCGGCCATAAAAATGAGTGAATAAACAAAAGTTCTGAAACAAGAAAAAAAAAAAATAAAGAAAGAAAGAAAGAAAGAAAGAAAAGAAAATGTAGATATATATTTTCAGATACTCGATTTACCAATCATCAAGCCACCTATTGGTTTTTAAATATTCTCAGAAGCTCTCAGATTTGAGAGTTGAAATGGTTACACCAAGGATCATTGTTGTTCTTGCAACCCACATATGAGATGCTGACATTTTCAGAGAGTTATGTAACACAGGCAGAAATAGTCAAACAGTGCTTTTTGACTGACAGAAAACCTTCTAGCAATGATTGTACTTTGACTTGCATAGAAGTAAATCTTCCAGAATTTAGCGCTTTTCTTCCCAGGTATAGTATTGATTTAGCCCAGGTTGGAAGCAGCATAAAGAAATTTTGCCTTTAAATGCGAAGAAGAAAAAGACGACTAAAGAATAAAGTGTCCCTGGTAATTTTGGCATAAGGAGAAAGAAAGAAAGAAAGAAAGAAAAGAAAGAAAGAAAGAAAAAAAGAAAGAAGGAAGGGGCCCGGCGGGATGGCTCAGTGGTCTAAAGCTCCTGCTTGGGAAAGCTTGGGCGGCTTCAGGGACCAAGGTTTGATCCCCAGCACCACATGCTGTGCCAGCTCTGCCCTCAGAGCGGGCTGAGCCGGCCATAAAAATGAGTGAATAAACAAACAAAGGTTCTGAAACAAGAAAAAAAAAAATTCAAAAAGAAAGAAAGAAAGAAAGAAAGAAGGAAAGAAAAAAAGGGTACTGTTCAACTGTGTGTGCTTTCCCATGGGGGTCTGGGTGGCGATGGGGGTGGGGGAGGGTTGTACTGGAAAATACCATTCATTTTTATAACACGTAGCAATAATTTTTTCTGATTCTTTGCTTATCCATAATAGTTCATGTCTTACTTTTCTCCTTGCTGAGACAAAAATACCTGACACTTTGAATTAAAGGGGAAAAGGTTTATTTAGCTCAGTTTGTGGAGGTTCCAGTCCATAGTTGACTGGCTCCAAACAGTGCAGCATGACAAACAGGCATCACAGAGTTCATAGGGGGCAGAAGGTAACAAAGCAAGCAAGGGAATGACAAAATGACAGCAGCAACAGCTTTCAATCCCTTTTATAGATCGCCCAGCTTAGTGTGGGTGCCAGACCAATCAGTGGACTCATTTAGCAATCATACACCCTTAATCTCAACATCCTTAATGGTAGCATTGCACCAGGAACCAGTCCCAGCAGCAGTTACACTAGATCTGGCTCCCTCTGGAAAGCCCCACCCCTCTGAATACCTGAGGCTCTGGGGACATGTCTAGCTACATGCCACAGCAGTTGGAAATGCACCAAAAGCTTTTTTTTTTTTTTTTTTTTTAATGGAAATAATTCCCTTTTTGTGTGAGATTGTCTCAGCCATTTGAACACCTTGGAATACATTTGTCAAAGTGTTTTTATGCAAAACTAGCTCATTCATTGAGGAGTTAGCTAGAGCTTAAAGCAAATGGAATGTTGAGGCATGTTCCTGTTTTCTGCAAGAAGTGTTTATCCATGGGGATACTGTATCAATGCTTCCTAGCTGAGCATCTGACTGTTATTGCCTGCATGCCACCTGCGAAATGATAGAAGGTAGTTTTTAAGACACTTAAGGTCTTTCTGTGAACAAGGTAATCTCTGAAAACTAAACAGAATATTGACCAAAGCGGTTAGGCTAAATGGATTTCCTAGAAAGGTGCTTAGCAATACTGGGGGTAAAAAAGGGCACAAATTGAGAGACAGAGAGAGAGAGAGAGAGAGAGAGAGAGAGACTTCCTAACAGCTGCATTTACAAATAGAAGGTTTAAAGAATAAACTGAAGCTACTATCTGAATATAGTTCGCTCTTACCAAAACCCACCTGGAAGCTTGGACGTGTTGGAAGGTGTGGCTTAGTGGGAAGTGTGTGGGTGAAGGGGCAAAGCTCTAGTGAATGTATTGATGGCTTTTGTTTGCCTTTGTTTGTTTGTTTGTTTGAGACAGTGACTCACTATATAGTTCAGGTTGGCCTTGGACTCACTTTGTAGGCCAGGCTGGTCTCAAATTCAAAATGATCCTCCAGCCTCAGCCCCCTGAGTGCTGGGATTACAGGTGTGTTCCACTGTGCCCAGCTTAATGGTTTTTAAAAAATTCAATTAGTTGTAGTGGAAAGTTGCCTCATTTTTCTCTTTGCCACATATGTCCATTCTTAGAGCTATGCCTGCTTTAGCTTCAGTTCCTTCCCTTAGCTCTAACTTAACTCAAGGCACTTCCCAGGTACCTACTTTCTTAAACCCCTAGAGCATAACCATCAGTTACTAGAAAATTAACCCCTCTTCCCCTTGCCATGGTCATGGTGGAATGACACATTTGGATGATGGACACCCTTCCTGCTTCCTCTCTTGGGTCTTCTGGTCATAATAACCTTTTTTTTTTTTTTGTCTTCTTGACACAGTCTTGCTGTGCAGTTCAGGCTGGCCTTGAGCTCACTTTTGTAGCTCAGGCTAGTCTTGAACTTGCACTGATCCTCCTGCTGCAGCCTTCCAAGTGCAGGGATTATAGGTGTGCACCACCACACCTGGCCAGTAATCTGTATTTTAAACTTTTTAAAAAAATTATATAATCCAGGCTCCATGATATTGATACAGAGGGTGGATGACCTCCAAATGTTACAGGGAACCTCCAAATGATGTAGGGAAAGCTGAAACTCTGAACCTGAAAAGTATCTGGGACAAGTTCCTGTTCTCTAAAACTGAAGAATGAATTTTAGGAACAAAAGGAGGTGATGAGCAGAACATATTTATTGAGGGAAAGAAAGCTCCTAGCTGAGAGAGACAGGAAGGGCATGGTCCCCAGGAAGCTGTCTCTTCCAGGGAGTTTTCCAGGGTAAAACCACGTGGTAAGGCAGGTCTATGGTGAAAACTATGGGAACTGGCTTAGGTGGACATGAGGTGGGACAAAACTATGGTCAACCAATGAGATTCCAAGCACCATTGCTCAGGTAAAATTGATTAAATCCAATATTGAATGGAGAACTGTGTCAGTAGCAAGTGGGCGTGACTACTGGGACAGGGTCTCTTTCCATTAGGGTTGGTTTAGTGACTCATTAGGCTCTTTTAAGGGTATTGATGTCTATTTAAAATATCAACCCTTGATGTGCATTCCTAGGGAAGTATGTGGCTACATTTGCTTTCTCTTTTGTTTTGAGGTCTGATCCACAGCTGGGGTGTCTGCCTATTTCAAAGCTGTAAAGTCATCTTGTCTTCCATATTGCCTCCTTGAGGGCCTGGCCCTGTCTGACTGCCTATAATGTTGCTATCCAACTTAGCTGCCTACAACAATATCACTGCCAACAAACTCATTGAACTAGCAGAAACCCACAATACGATCCTACACATAGGCAGAGCCCATCATCCTCTTGTCCCCTACCATGACGATGCCCCTACTCACCAAGAAGCAGTTTAGAAGAGTTATCACTCTCTTTAACCAAAAGATGGGATTAGTGGGTTTTCTCTGCCTTAATAAAAAATTCTGCTCAGTAGTCATGGCGGCAAGCCAATATGGCACAGGCCACGGGAGGCCATGTGCTATGCTCTGCCTTCTTCCTCCCTGGTCAAATTATAGCTTCCTACTTCCTTTTCACAACATCCTGTTTTCCTGATCCTGCCTCCTGCCCAATCACTGTCTGCCACATCATGCAGACTGCCCCCTCCACCTGCTCCATCTCCATCCTGGTCACTTTTATTTCCCTGGCCAGGCCCTCAGAATCTCTATATCCCTTTCTTTCCTGTGTTTTTTGGCGATGCCCACAATAAGTCCTGTTTTATCTTTCCTGTTTATTGTGCTGAAAAATCTAACATCCACTTCCCTGGTTTTTTTTTTTTTTCCTTTTTATTACCAGGGATTGAACTCAGGACCTTGTACTTCCCAGACAGGCACTTAAATGCAACTGAGCTGTCTACCTAGTCCCACTTTTCTGCATTTTGTCATGTGCTGATGAAAGATGGGGACCTCATCAGAATCTGGACAGATGCCAGGGCCATGCTGTTAGATTTCCTAGTCTCTAGAATCCTGAGTTCCAGTAAACTTTTCTTTATAAGTTACCCAGCCTTGAGTAACCTGTTATAGAAAACAAAACAAAACAGAACAGAACAGAACAAACAAAAAAACAGGCAAAGGTACCTGCCTTGTGTAGCAAATAGCTAAGCACTTTGCATATGAGATGTTAAAAACTTGGGAAAATACTAATTAAGGAAGACTTCCCTGAAGCTATAAGCAAAAAGTCTTTTAGCTTCTTGAGTTCAGTGACTGGGTATGAGACTTAGTTGATATAGCTTAATAAGGGAAAACAGATAACTTTTATCTAACACATTCTGTATAAATAGGATACTTCATAGAAAAAAATAACTCAGAGAAACTTACATATCATTTTATAAATACAGAGAATAATATAGGTTTAGAGAAGTACCAAGACAAAGGAAAAGAGGCTTAAGCTTCTAAGGATAATAAATTGTGGGAAAATGACTAGGAAATATGTGGTTGACACTAATGGAAGGTAGGGGTTATTTTAATAGGTTGAGTTATATAGCCATTTCGGCATCCACTGTTAGTGTCTGTGATAAAAGTGCTGCTTTCTTCCTGATACAGGGAGGCATCTCCCTCAGGGGAAACTTTATGACCTTTTTCAGGTAGAAAGGGAAGGTTTAGAGGGTCCCTTCTGCCTCTGCTATTTCTGAAATGCAATCAGCTCCAAACAATCTGTACAGTATATTCTAGGTGGCATATGTAAACTCCTTCAATCTAATGAAAAGGACCTTCTGCAACTCCAAAAGGAAAACAAGCCAAATGAAAAACATTAGATGAATCCCTTTGAAAGCAAAGTGAACACATACACCTTCACAGTTATACGAGGGATAAAGCTCAGTGCACATAAACAAAACAAACAATTATAGGTGACATGATTAAGAAAAACTCCAGGGATACCTAGACATGTCAAAACAGCTCAACAAGTTTGTCAAATATCATATCCAAATTCATTAAAAGTTATCAAAGATAAAAAGCAAATGATAATATATAGTGCCTAGGAATGAATTTAACCCTATCTTTATAATGAAATTGTTGTACCTCACTGAAAATTATGGAAAAATCCAGAGATATAATGCTTATGGATAAAAAAAAATCAATATCATTGCCTAATTTCCAAACTCGACATAGTTTCTACTAAAATTCCAAGAAGGCTGATCCCAAAATTAATACACAATAGTAAATTTTGATGAAATAAAAGGAAGGGATTGTGATATTACATAGCTAGATTTCTAATGAAGGTATGCCTTAATAATGTTAGAGAAATACTGTAAGTAGGAAATAACCTGGGAACAAATGAGTGTTCGTATGATATCATTGTTGATATTACCAATTAGTGGAGAAAGATGAATTGTTCACTAAATGGTATTGAAGCTATGTGCTATCCATATGGCAGTGAAATTACATTTGATTCCCATCACATAAATTCCAGATGGATTGAAGACATAATTATGAAATATTTATAATATGTTTAGAAGAAAACAAATTGTAGTATCTCTAACCTCCAGAGGGAAGGGTTTCTCTTTTATTACAGTTTTGAGTGCATAGTAATTGAGCAGAATAATGGGTTACTACACATTTAACATATTTTAACTGTATATACCCTCCTTATTCCCCTTTCCTCCAGCTCTCCTTTTCCTTCTTTTGGAATACTCAGAAATGATTTATTTTAAAGGAAATAACAAATTTTTTAAAATGACAATAAAATTTATGAAAATTTAGGAACTTGGGTACAAGTGGCATATTACTGAGCAGCATGGTCATGCACCATGCTCAGTCACCAGTACCAAGGGGGAGAGGCTTGTCAACTTCGAACTTTAAGTCATAGTAAATGAAATCTGTATATTAAGAAGCAAAGAAAAGATGGTTGTAATCCATACAATGTCATATAGGGTGAGTATAACCCTGACCTTCTTAGGCTCAGCATTATAGACATTTTAGGTTGGAAAACTCTTTGTCATGAATGTAGAAGGCTCCTCCATACATTGTAGGATGTTTATCAGTATCACTGGGTCTCTACTTCTTGGATACCAATAGCATGCTTCCATAGTGAGGGCAATCAAAAAGGTCTCTAGGCATTATGGGCAAAAGCACTTCCGCTTGAGTGCTACTGTTCTAATTACATGAGTTTAAATTGTAAATTTTAAATGTAAAAGTGCATGTGTGTGTGTGTGTGTGTGTGTGTGTGTGTGTGTGTAGGTGTGAATACTATGGGTATCTAGAAAACTAACCCTCAGGGAGAGGTGAATTTTGCGATTCAGGAATGAAGCCTAGTTTTGCCATGTGTTCCAATCTTGTAAGGACCTGAACCTGATGTTGTACGTTAATGTGAGGTCCGAAGGCTTCCAAGGGTGACTTTTCTGCACACAAAATTTACCAGGGGCTGTTTTAGTTGTTATGTAGATTTGATTTGTTGTGACTTAAAGTTCGAAGTTGACAAGCCTTTCCCCCTTGGTTCTGATGACTGAACACAGGGCATGCACATGCTGCTCAGCAATATGCCACAAGCCTTCATCCCTGGTCCTTCGTTAATTTTTTAGACAGGCTCTCACTAGGTTATCCATGCTGGCAATGACCTTGTTGTCTTCCTGCCTCAGCTTTCCAACTAGCTGGAATCATAGATGCGTGTATCTGGATGAGAAGCTTTTGATCTTAACTTTTAGTTTGATATTCAAATTTTACTCAGCACTTTGTTGTGAATTTGTTATAGTGAATTGAATACAAGGGGGATTTACCATTTAAATTGTTGTAGATACTATAAATTGCTCATAAAATCACTATATCTGCTATCTGACAAACTATTGGAGATAATGATAAATTTCCTAGATTAAAAATCTTTTTAAAAGTGGGGAGGGAAATAAGTTCAATGAAATGTTCCAACACACACACACACACACACACACACACACACACACACACAGATACCACTACTGAAAGTTTGAGTGAGTTAATGATTTTTATCGTTCAATCTCCTGGGCTTGAGTGCACTCTTGCCCCTCTGCCTCTCCCATAAGATGAAACAGCATAAAGACCCTTCTGGATGTTGGTCCCGCACTGTTAGGCTTATGGGCCTCCAGAGGTATAAAAAATAAATCCTCATTTGCTATGTATTACCAAGATAACAGAATAGATTAAGATGATTATGCATTATAAACTGGAAGCACAGTCAGCTTATTCTTGTAGTAGGCCCAATCTTCAAAAATTAGACAGTCAAATATCACATATTGTTTTAGTTACTTTTCTTTTGGGACAGATACCCAACACTCAAAATGAAGGAAGGAAAGGTTTATTTAGCTCACAGTTACTGGAGGTTTCAGGGCATATTCGGCTGGCTGAAGGCTGAGTGGAACAGGACAGAGTGCATCGAGTTCATGGTGGTGGAACAGCAACAGTGGTGACAGAGGCAACCAACCAATGGAGCAGAGAGCAACAGCTTTCAGGGCAGCAGAGCAACAGCACTAGTCTGTCTCTCTATCTCTCTTTATATTACATTTAAGCTCTCTGCCTTAGCCTATTGTCTCAGGCCACACCCACAGTCTCAGCAGTGCTCAGACTGTAATCCCAGTGACTCATGAGTCAAGTCTCAATCTACAGAAGTCCCCGCCCAATGACTGCATGAGGCTTTGGGGGGACAACTAGACATAAACGATAACACATATGCACAAATTTTCTTTAATGTATTATTACTGCTGTAGAACTGACTTTCATCATTATCATATTTAGCATCACAATATATATATATATATATATATATATATATATTTTTTTTTTTTTTTTTTTTTGTATTAGGGATTGAACATTGAAATCAGGTCCTTGAGTTTGCCAGGCAGGTGCTCATGCCATTTAACTATCTCCCAGATAAATTTTAATAAATTTTAAGAAATAATCTGTATTCAGTCTGGGAAATATTCATAATTACAACCTGAAATATAGATATGTCAAATGTTCCTGGCCAGATGTAGAAGAGATCCTTGACAAAATCACTCATGGGACCCACTGGCTCCTAAACTACTGAAACTATTTTCTGCCTTTGCAAAAGCAGTGGTTTTGTACCCTTGACTTCTGAGTTTACTTCATTTTTCCATTGTTTTTCTACTAATTGGCATTTTCTAACCCCAGTGGAGTTATAGTGAACTGTATCACTGAACTATGGCTCTCAGGGTAGATAAGCACCTTCCTTCTAAAATACATGTATTTCAAGGCTTTGATTTGCTTCATGCTCTAATTTTTTTTGGGAGAAAATCAAGTGCTTGTGTGAAATTGTCTTGAGCTTATAGCCTATACAATATAGGAAATAGGGATGATTATATAAGGAATTTAAGTTGGTGAGCCTGTTGGGGAGGTGAAGATAAGGTAGAGAATGCTTAATTTACGTTTAAATATTCTAGCAGTAATGTGACAAAGGGATTAGAAGAAAATGAAAATGAATTTAAGACATTTTAAATAAGTGAAAGATAGCCCTTAAATGAGATAGGTGGCAATTGTAATGGGGAAAAATTGTAGTTACAGCACTAAGTGACTGGCTCCATGCCATGTTTTCTAGAAGATGAAAGGTGGTACACAGATGGGGGCAAGAGAGCTGGCTTTCGTGTCCCTGTCTATGACGCTGGAAACTACGAGCTTCTCTGGACATCTGTGAGTGAGATGGCTCCTGGCAGCTCAGGAGAATGTTCTGAAGAAGATGCTATCATGAACACTGAGCGTGGAATACTCATGACCGCTAGAAGATGGGTACCTCAGCCCAGTGAAAGAGGAAGCTGGATGGGCATTAGCAAATTTCATTACAGTAGCTGACATTGTACTGCAGCCATTTGGAATTTCTTTATTTGGAATGTGTGCCAAAATAGATAGACTCACAATAAAAAAAACATAAGTAAATAAAGCTGCTATAGATATAAACTATATGAACTGTTAGAAACTGGGAAAATAGCATATATATCTCAACAAATATTAAAACATTAGATCTGATTTTCTGATACAATTTTTATTCCATCATGTAGGCTACTAACACTTTGATTTGACACACTGTGAGTACTAACAAGAAGGCCTAATATGGCCTGTTACAGTTTTGAAGGTTAAGTAGACACTGGCTAATTTTACAAGAGCTAGACTTAAAGAGATTCAGTGTATTTTACAGTCTGAGACAGCATTTTGCCCCGAAGGACAAGTTAAATTTAAGTCAGAGTAAACAGTGAATGTCAGAGGAGAGAGCTCTCTTAATGAGACTCCCTAGAGATAAATAAAAACAAAATCTGCTAGCTGCTGCCTCTGGTGAAATGATTGCGTACTTTCATGGTACGTCTCTACAGCTCAGTGCTCAGTGGGCCAGGCTTTCTGACTGCCTGCTTCACAAGTACATGTTGACACCTGGGCTTGAGGTTTTAGAGTCTATTGCCCAAACCATTACATGGCAATAACATGTTAAATCCAAATGACTTTATTTTATTTCCTGGGTGTTTTTTTTTTTTTTTTTTAAGTGGGCAAACTTTGCCCCATACTTACATATTTTGCTTCATGAATAAAAAATGCAGTCCATTCTGCTTTTACATGTAGTGAGATTTTTGTTGCTTATATTTTAATTTAATTTAATTTTTATTTGAGACAGATCTCTTTATGAAGGTTGGGCTGGAATCCACTATGTAACCCAGACTGGCTGTGATCCACCTCCTCCTGCCTCAACTTCCCCAGGGCTGGGATTATACATGTGTGCCACCATGCTTGGCTGTAGTAAAATTTGATACTAAAAAATGTTTTATTTTCCATTTTTATACACATTTAAAGATTTATTTTTAAAAATATCACATAACAACCATGAATACTGTTACAGTTAGAGGCCCTCTTGGCTCTCCATAATGATAACTGAGTGAGCTCACAAGGGTTCCCATTGTTAAATCTTAGTTAAGCGATCATCTTTAAAAGAAGGAAAGAAAAAAAGAAAACTCAGCACACTACCATTTAACTTGTTTTAATGTTTCTTCACATATGGTGAAAAATATGAAAGTACAGACAAGGAATGATCATAATGTTGTGGCCAACATTATAAATATAGAATTAGAAATTTAAAATATTTTCTGGTTCAAAAAATAAATCTGGTAGTCAATGCAGCTCTGCGGGGTCTCTGTCTAATAGGGCTGGTCTCTGCGCTCCCCACAGTGCTAACTTTTATCCCTTTTTCCAGGTCCTCCACATCTACCCCTTCTTCCTCTCATTTGTTCCATCAAAGATCCAGGAGGACTCCCTGGACCACCTCATCTTGTCTTTCTCCACCAAAGCCACCTTGGTCCATGCCACAGCCACTACAGAAACCACCTCTGTCTCCACCATGGCCACCACTGAACATTCTACCAGGACTACTGTGGTCCAAGAGGCCTCCTCTTCTTCCCCGCTTTCTACCAGGGCCACCTCTGCCAGGATCACCACCTTGGTGGGTGGAGGAAGGGTGGCAGGAGGAAGCCTTTGGGTTCTGGGGGCCTTCTACTGGTTGCATTCTGTTCTCCAGGTGAAGTTCTGGTTTTTCACAACCCAGATTGGGATATTGCCCATCTCCAACTCAATGTTGGACATTTCCTCCTCCAGAGAGGTTTCCACGACCCCGGGAATCCATGACCTCCTCCATGACCTCCCATGCAGCCCGTGGGTACCCTAGGACTTCCTGGGCCACCTGAACCTCCATGGAGTGGTGGTGGCATCCTTCTGCCCTTGCAGGGTGGCATGCCACCTGGCATGCTGTTCACTGGAGGCTTCTTCTGAGCAAGGGAGAATTTAAGTTTGTTTCCTTGAAAATCTTTCCCATCAAACCGCTCCACAGCAGCTTTGGTAGTCGGTGGATCTTCACAGGACACTGTGGCGTCACCTTTGGGCTTCCCTGTTTCGTTGTCCAGGCAGATGTGGACATCTACTTCAGGTCATGAGTTGCCCAGTTCTCTTGTTAGTCTCAACAACCCCACATTGTTCAAAGAAGCCTGCCAGATCATCAAGTGTCACATTGTCATTTAGTCCTGGTACGTAAATTGCACTGTTGTCAGAGTCTGCATCATGATCTATGGGAGGGCCTAGATCAAGATCTGGTGCTTCATCCGTGGGCCCACCAGGCTTATTGAAGCCACCTCGCTCTTCAGCGCCCATTCCAACATGTCCTCCTCCCCATCCACCTCTGCTCATGCCTCCATGATCAAATCCTCCTCTTCCCCTGCCCCAGTTGTCAGGGCCACTCATGCTTTAGTTTTCTCCTAGTCTGGAAAGTCCTCTAGACTCCTGCCCATAAACACCCGTGCTACTGGGGTAGTCTCATCAGAATGAACTCTGCCACCCATAGCTGCTGCTCTGTTGGCTATACTGACTTGGAGCCTGGCTGTAGGATCCAGTCTGGGGGAAATGGGGCGTGGGGGGGGGCGGATAACTAGTGGGAGGCTGCTGCCCATAGCTGCTTTGTTGACCATAGCTACTCTGCTGTCCATAGCTGCTCAGCTGCCCATAAGTGTTCTTCTGAGAGTAACTGCTCTCATCATAACTAGTTGGCTGTATAGCAGAATAGCTGGTAGGAGGATAGGATGGAGGTGCGGTGACTGGCTGCCTTGGGTAGCCTCCAGGAACTTGGGAATAACTGTAGTTACTTTACCCATATCCTAGTCTGGGCTGGTTTTAAGCCCCTGTGCTAGATTGAGGTTGATTAATCTCAGTAGGCTAATTATCATTCTGTAGTCTTGCAGGTGCAGTAGCTGCTGGCTGCTGCCCATAGGCTGGATAAGCAGGCTGAGCACCATATGCAGACTGAGCTGCATAATGAAGCCTGGGTGGGGGTGACTGTAGCAGTGGTGGTATCATAAGCACCAGCTGGAGTAGTATAACCAGTGAGAGGCTGTCCATAAAAAGTTGCACACACAGTCTGCCCACAGGTGGCAGTGGTCTGAGCTTGGGTATAGCTGACGTCAGTAGGCTGTTCAAAGGACCCATAGCTTTGTTGCCCATATACCCGAGTGGTTTGTGCATGTGCTTGAGTTGGCTGGGCAGTGTAAGCACTGTAGCCCTGCTGTAGGTACTATAATCAGTGGAAGCCACTTTCTCTCTTTCCTCCTCGATCTCGCAATGTCTGTCACCCTCTTGCTTTTCCTCTAACTTATTTTCTACTTTGACTGTATGGTTGTGAAAGTCAAAAATGAATAGGTCTAGGAATCCCTGATCTGCTCTTTAACACTGGCAGAGAATAGTTTCCTGAGTTTTCTTTATTCACAACAAACATTTCCACGGAAAAGATCTGTTAAACACTTTAGGCACTGGACTTAGTCAATGCAAAGATTCAAGATCCTCATCTCTGCACCCAAACAGCTTATGCTCTAATGTACACACACACACACACACACACACACACACACACACACACACACACACACACATATTTGGCAATTGCCATGACAATAGACAGAGTAAACTGAATTTTGAACAAAGGTTCTGTAAACTTCTTTTTCTCCCACCTCTGTACAAAGCAGTTGACTGCTCTTCTTCTGTATCTTTATACGCTTTTTAAATTATTTATTTATTTGGTACAGAGTCTCATAGTTTAGACTCATAGTGATCTTCTTTTCTCAGTATTCCCAGTGATGAGAATTACAGGTGTGTGTCACCATGTCTGGTTTCGTTGGCATGCCCAAAGCAGGACAGGTGCAGTGTGAGGTACCAGGGATGGAACACAGGTCCTTGCACTTGCCAAGCAGGCACTTAGACCATATATATATTTGCCTTTACAATATTTAAAAAAACAAATCAGAACACTTCCGAAGGTTTCTTTAGTGTTTGGAGGGCTAAGATGCTACTGGTTTTATAAATTAGCTTTCTTTGCCTGTCTGGGATCTTTCTTGGACACTTTCAGTATAGGTCCTGGTAGAATGAAACAGCAAGGGTAGCTGTGTTTTACCTGCTGTTTGCAACCTGTGACTTAGGTATCAGAGCAGGGACCTGCGCAAGTGGGAAACTCTTCTGTGGTTAGGCAGCACCCAACTGTTGATTTTCCAGAAGGTTTGGCCTTACTAAAATGCCAGTGATAGACCCCATTGAGATGAGAAAATAAAATCCAAAGCTCAGGTTCATAGGTAGGGAACTCTGAGAGGTAGAAGCCTTGAGAACCATTTACACCCATGGCTATGATATGTAATTCACACCATTGTGTTGGAAAATTTCAGGTGATGAAGCAGATGCTATCTGCATGTAAAGCCTATATTACCAACAATGGAACCACATCCATCTGGAACCAGCCACAGGATGTTGTTCTGGAAGAAATGCTACCTGTAATTGAGCTTAAGGAGGCAATAGTGACGTGTACCCTTCTATTCTTAATACTATTTTTCTTAGCCATGCTATTTTCCTCTTAGGAATAATTAGGGAGGGGAAATTAATAGGAGAAGCAATGTACTTGAGGCTGCTTGCTTGACCCAAGAGCCAAACTTTCCAACAGAAGTAATGGCTCCCACTCATGTGTCCAGTGTGTAGGCGATGCCTCTTAACCTTCAACTTACATGTGCAGGTCACAAGCTGACTCACTTGTCCTAGAAACTTTCATAAGAGGACTTCCACATCTAGTCAGATATTTCCAGACTCTAGAAACAACAGGGCCAGCTGCTAAGAACCTGGATGTGCATTCCTAAAGAAGTCACCAAAACAGTCCTCAATCAAAGTCATAAACTAAAGCTTTCAAGTCGCTTGTCATTTCTCCTAGGTATTTTGTTTGATATACATACCCATTATTCAATTTAAAAATATTGTAACAACAGACTTCAGTGGAGTACTCATAACCTCTACATAAGATTTATTTTTCTCCCCAGCATCTTGAGGCATAGAAGATTTCTGGGGAAAAGTGGACAATTAATTGTACATAGATTGTGTCATTGTGTAAGTACCTGGAAGAAGGGGCAATCTTCCCCATCATCTGTCCATAGACTAGAGATTGGTAGTTTTCCCTTAATTCCACAATTGTGAAGAAGTAGCCAGCCACCTGCCGGCCCATTCTTTTTCTGTCACTGGGAAGCGTTCGTACTTACTGCGTCCATTGCCAGCCCTCAAACTTCAGACCAATGGCAGTGGTTCTCTTGGCTTACCCTCACTCCTGTAAAAATGTTTTTGTTGTGGGTTTAAAATAAAAGTTTGAAGAATGTTTACTAAACTGTTTTACTGATTTTTAAGAAGAAGTGATTTATCTTAGCGAGTTAGGAGAATTCATTATATATGTAGAGCACTTAAGGCACACAGAGAGAAGATGAGCATAGAGAAAAAAATGATCAGTATATTGTGTGCATGTAACAATATACCAAAGCAAATTTCATTTATCTGTATTACTAACACATGTTAATAGAAAAGGTAAAAACAAAAAGAAACACTAAATGAATAAGATTAAATCACTGGTAGAACCACCAGCTTCTTTAATGCTCATAAATTTCTTCATAACTATACATGTATTCATCTGGAAGACTTCTAAGCTTATTGAACATTAAAACATAGATGCAATGCACCTTAAAAAAGATAGTGAAAAACAACAAGAAAAGCCCCCCAAAACAAAAACAAAGACAGACAGAAACTCAATATTGATCTTACCATACAGAGACACAGCATGTACTATCTGTGTCTCTTATTGGATGAAATGGTCACTGTAAAACTCCTATTTTCTGTTTTTAAACTGAAAATTAATTAAGAAACAGAAATGCTTATTATTTTCCTTATGATAACAAGTTAGAATTGTTGCATATGAAAACTGTATTTCACTTTTTTGGAAGTCAAGGACAGACTATATTATGCTGTGAAATTTTTTAATCTGCACAGCTTCTTGGAAGAATAATACTTCTGAAATAGAATGGGGGAGGAGAGCTTTTACAAGTAAAATTAGAAATGCCTCAGAGGATCTTGCTTTTTAAAAGGAAACACTAGCTCCTTTTGTACACTATAAAGCAAAAGGCTTTTATTCTTCCTGGAAATACAATGGTGGCTTCCTTATAGTTTTTCCTCCAGATCTGATCGTCTTTCAGTCTTTTGTCCCACGTTGTTTCCAAAGCAAGCTTTCTAAAATTGCAAATATGGACATGCTATTATCTTGCCTGACATTCTTACGTGGTTGTTGCATTGAGGACAGCATCCAAATTTCTTAGCTTATGATACAAACTCCAGAGATGGAGTCAGGCTTTCTTAGGCCTGAATCTCATACAGTTGATAGGGGCCATTTTCCTAAGAAGAAATACAAAATTTTGGAATTCAAATTCAGTTACAGGGCTCTAGAAGGGGTCTTGCAAATGAATGTTTCTTGAGGCAAATCTCACGAATCTCCTGGTATGCTTGCTGCTATGGAGAGAATTGCTTAATCATCTCAAATAAGTTGAGGTTATAATACCAATGACAAAGGAGTAGGATAATAGCTGTCCAACAGATTCAAGCATAGAGATATCTCAGAGAGCCCAAACCAGAATCAAGACTTAAAATAGGGCCATATATGGCTGGATGATACTTCTGAACAAGAGAGAAATATGCTGCATCTTACATCATAAAGATAATATGAAAACTATAGATTTCAGACTAGGATGATTTCAAATAGGCTATAGTTCAACCCTCAGATTACTTAAAATTTCTTAAATTACTTCTCTTTGTTTTATGATCTCAACACTGGGGGTGGGGAGAGCAGCCCTCCTCTTCCTGGTTGCCACCAAGCTCTGGACACCCTAGCCTGGCGAGTACTAGTTGGGAGCCCTCTAATTCCTTCTTTTTTTCCACTGTGGAATCAGCCAAGGAGCATGTGAGGCTGGCATTCCCCTCTACTGCCATGATACAAGGATGCCACCAAGGAGTGGAGCTGCCCTATGGGATGAAGGATGCAGGACATTTTACCTGAATTGGTCTTAGGCCATTATTCTTCTGCTATGAAAAGCAAGCTACCTGTACTACAGAAATATGGGCTAGCTCATGTAATTTGCATATGAGAAAATATTGAAGAAAATTTTATTAAACCAAATTTTCAATAATTATTTAGTCTTAGATATTAAGATATTGCAATGAAAAATGATTTTCATTTCCTCTTCTGTTCATTCTGGTACCACACGCAGTTTGAAAAGAACCCATGAAGAATATTTCAGAAACATGCAAGTGGAACTTCACAGAATGGCTGATTTGAGAGTAACATTACAGAGCATATGAATTTTTACTTGGAAAGAGAAAATACTAAAGATGATAGTAATATAAAGTGATAAAAACACCTCGTTTCCTTATAGTTGCATGTCATTTCAAGACGTGTTTCTCTTCAACTTGTTAAACAATATTTCAAGATGCTGGACTTGTGCAATAGATGGCACTGATGGCTTTACTCTATTTTTGACTTTCCAATTTTATTATAAATTAAGAATTTTGGACTTGCAAAGAGTGATTATGTGTAATCAGGCAGTTTTCATACTTGAAATTTCTTTGTATGATATAAAAGTGTTACTTTAAACAAGATACAAGTAAGGGAGCGTTTATCAGTTTTTGGTAATTTAAAAAAGAATTTCCTAGAGTTTGCTACAAATTCATTTTGTGTTCTGTATATTACATTCAAAAATACTTTTGTAATTACATTGTATGATGAAGCCCAGCATAATAGATGTGCAGGAATCTGCCACTGTCTCAGGGTAAGTCAATAAGTTAATGGCTATTTAGCAAAAACACACCCAATTCAGGTATCAACTAACTTCTTGCAGTACCTTTTCACTATCTGGTTGAAATATTTATTTAACATTTTGCCTGTCCTACTGAGCCACAAGTCTTAGAAGTATATTAATGGTGGCTGATTGGATTCTATGTCTCTTATACCATTTTCTGACTTTATAGTCAATATAGCTAAAGTCATGCTAACAGCAACTATAGGTAACTTTTGCACACACACCAGAGAAGGGATCTGGTTTTTCCCCAGTTGAGATGGGAGAGGATTCAATGTTAGCATTTATAACACATACTCTTTCATCATTTTATATTACCTCTATAATAGTCCTTCATTTAACTTTTTAAGTTCTGGTCATTGTTTTTCCTCTATAATCTTTACAAAAAACAAGTAGTGATTCCCTATTTTTTCAGTGATTTTCTCTATTTACATTATTCTATTTAAAAAGCAGAGGCCAAAATAGAATTAAAGATAAAAGAAATTTTATCAGATTGTATGCGTTGTGGTTTATGTCTAGTTGTCCCCCAAAGCCTCATACAGTCATTGGGAGGGGCTCCTACAGTTTGAGATTAACTCATGATCCACTGGGATCATGGGTTTTACTACTGCTGGAATTATGGGTGTGAGTACTTCCCCCAGCCTGGGGTGGATAACCTGAATGCAGTTTAAGAGAGAGACACACAGACTTGTTCTCTGTAGCCATTGTTGCTGCTGCCCCCCCCCTTTGCTCTTTGCAGTGGAAGGTTGCCCTCTGTCATGTGCCACTCTGCCTTGGAGCCAGCTGAGGATGGACTGAAACCTCCAGTAATTGTGAGCTAAATAAACATTTCTTTCCTTTATCATAGTTGGATATTTTTCCTGGCAACGAGAGAAGAGTAACTGAGGCAGGATATCTGAGATAGAAAATGGGAAAGGAATTGGCAAAGACTAGGGCAGCCATAAGATCCTGATCAGTCTCTGAATCTAGTCAGATTCTTCACAAGACTGATACAAGTGAGGCAAAGGCAAGACTGATTCAACTGAAGCCTATATGGAAATGTAGCTGGAAGCTACAGTGTGCCGTGGGCTAGGGATGCCCACTCACAGCTGGCGACCTTCTGTGTCATTCTGTAAATGTGCCGGATCAGAAATTTATCTTTTACTTTTAGGGGTGGTGCCCTGGTATATGCATACCACTGTATACTCAAAATTTTGCTGCAGCGAATACCACCTAAAGCTATGTAAGGCTGCTCTCACACCTAGAGATCACAGCATCTCCAGAATCCTAATTACTCCTTGTTCCTACTCTATTCAGCATTATGTCATGGATGTAGTTGATTGATGTGATATTTTCTAGGATATCCTGGAGCTCCAGAATTTTTGAATGCTATTGTGATAGAGAACAGAACAGCTATGATGACTCCCAAGGGAAAGCTTTAAGTCAATGTCACTGTTCACTTGTATGGGTGCAGGCTGTTTCTGCTGCTCTTTTCTGATTGAGTAGACTTCATTTACTGTACTAGATTAAGGCTGGTATTTTGTATCTCAATCAGTTTAATTTATTCCATGAACAATATCCTGTATAGCACTGGAGCTACAGTCTAGGATACTTCTCTGTTGACTTTGTGACAGTCTACCATCAGTCTCTGGGGGGATTAGAGCCGCAAATCAAAAAGAGATGTGATAGAACCATCATCTCTGCATAGCACCAGGCACTTAAAGTTGGCACATTTTTTTTGCTACATTTCTCTATGGGATATTATATTTTTTTAAATTTACAGTTTTGGGGAGAATTTTCAGAGTGTCTGTGTGGGTCTTTCCAGTGTGAGAACTCTTATTTTGTAGGCTAGGGATATAGTGTAGAGATTATTCTACCAATCCAGAGTAATGACTGGGGATATAACTCAGTGGCAAAAGTGCCTGCCTGCCAGGCCCAAGATTGTTAGTTCAATCCCGGGCACCTCCCCTTAGCTGCCCCAGAAAAAGTTCTGCCAGAGAATCAAGGCATAGCATGCATAAAGGGGCTGTGTTGCCACTACATAGAGTAACCATAGTGAGGCAGACTCCTTCTTGCCAGACCTCAGCTCTGTCTCTAATTACTGGTTCACAGACTTGAGCATTTCTATGGCCTGGGACTAAATTGTTATGACTTTGCTGGGAAATTGATTGGCAGTGGTCTGTTTTTTATTTTTTTTTTCCTCATTCTTTTGTTTATTTGGCTGTAGAGTCAAGTAGTCCTTGACCATCTGTTTTGTTCCTAACACCATGCTCTATCACTACTATCACTACTATCACTACTCTATCATTAACTATCACTACAGCTTCCTGCAGGTCAAGCAGCCTTTCCAGTCAGTATGGTAATTATAGCATCCTGGACCTAAAGGATACCTACTGCCACATAACCCCATCGTGTTCATGCATGTTAGTTAGCCTATCTGTGTGACTACTTTTAGTATCACTGTGCCTCGCCAGTAGAGGAAACCATCATAGAAATCCTGATGTGTGTGGATTCTCCCACCAGCAGTACATTCTTCATGAGCTTGGAGAGGAGTTGCTTTCTGGGACTTTCGGGGGAACATAATCTTCTGTTGTGTCCTCTGGTCTTGTGTCATACATTCATTCCATACATTCCTCAGCCTTGTAAGACTTTCATCTACTTTCTGATAGGACCTTAGCTATTTTTGTTTTATGGTGAACTGGACAGGTTTCTAGGAATTACTTCAGTGGTGAACATATCCATCTATGGGGCCCTTGCTAGGGAGGACATCCTGAGTCTTCAGAAAGTGCCCCCAACTTAATGGGTAGTTCTTGATTATTCAGTTGCACATTGAAGCCCCTTGATCAAGCTGGAGTGATTCCTGTTCATGATGACAGTGTGTACATATGATTCTTTGATTTTTACCTCTCTCTTTGTCACTTCTAAGGTCTACTGTCCTTACTGGCTTCCTGGATTTATGCACATCTGCAATATTCTTCAATAGATACTTCAGTCTCTTATTTACTTTTTCTTCAATTCTCCCTGTTCTGCTGCACCTGGAACATATGTACTTAAAAGACATTTTTAAAAAGGCATTTGATTAACTCTTCTTCTCTTAAAGCTATTTTAGAAGGGAAACTTATATGTGATAGTATATACAAAAGTTGATATGATTCAAATACTACCTTTCTCTCATCTGAATTAAATGCAGATTGATGAAAACTAGGAATTATCCAAATAAGAAGTCAAAGAGAGATGTTGGAGGATTCTTCTACTAAGGTGTTTAACATTTCAGCTATAGTCTGACATGTAATTCCAAGATAATAAAATCCAAACTTGCCTCCTGAAATGCATTTTCTGAAATGGGAATTAGGGAGCCGAATGCAATTAAATGGCTTTCAGTAGGTAACTAATGGCTTCATAAGAGCTTCCTCAGTGTATTCAAGAGCAGCGTGCACACCACTGGCAGGGACGGGGGAGAACGATGTCCCTTTGTTCTGAAGGACACTTAGGACAGCTCTCTAGGCTTTTATCACTCATATCTCCCTGTAAAATCTTACCAAAATGTAAACGAACATGAGATAATGAAATGGATCAAAGTATTTAATATCTGCCTGCACAGTGGCTAAAATTCAAAATGAGGGAAGAACAAAGGGAAATAAATGAGACCAAATAAAAACACATCTTATGACTGTGTGTCAAATTACCCTTGAGCTTGTGTCATCTCCATGTGATTTATACTTGAAGAGTTAGCTAATTTGTGATATTGTTTGGAGAACTCAGAGGTATCGGAAATGAAGCGAGTGTTTCCAGAGTCAAATTAGTTGGGAAGATAAGAAAATCCACCATTTAAAATAAATTGGCTTGGGGAGTAGCTACAACTCTGTACAAAACTATATCGCAAATGAAATCCTTACTGGAAATTTAGCTTTGACTTATCAGTAAAAATAAAATTCTCACTTTAGTCTTAGGAAGCAACAGATATCAACTATTTATAATTTTGATTTTTCATGACAGTATGCATAACTTGGTAACTTAAAAAATTTACAGAATGGTAAAAAGAACATAAAGATGCACTAAAACCTCCACTTTCATACTATCTAGATTTTTTATCATTGGTTTCATAATCAAAAGATTCACTTTAAATTTTTGAGTCTAAGTGTTAGACTTAGGCCTGTCTTTCTTGAAGATAGGTAGGATCACTTGTGATACTCCCTTGCTTGAGGTTGGACTAGTCCAAAGTGAAGTGGCCTGCTCTGTGCACTGCTATGGTCCCCCACCTCACTTCTACCATGCCCGATCAAAGATAGCATACACAGATGGAGTTAGAATATATTCCTTTTTCTTTTTTGTCCTTTTGAGACAGGGTCTCTCTATGCAGTTCAGGCTGGCCTTGAGCTCACTTCAGTAGACCAGGCTGGTCTCGAACACACACTGATCCTCCCAAATGCTGGGATTATACAGCATGTATCACCATACCTGACCCTCTTTTCCTTTTTTAAAAATTTTTAAATTTTTGTTTCAAACTTTATTTGCAGGCTTCTTCAGCTTAATTGACTACAGAGAATGAACTACATGTAAGCAAAAACTGAAAATATGGGCTAAAGTGTCTGCTTAGGTAAACACAGGGATCGGGGTTCGATCCCCAATATGCTCTGCCAGCTCTATCCCTGGGGTGTGCTGAGACAGTGATTGAGACTGGGAGTGGTGGCATTCACCTATAATCCCAGCATTTGGGAGGCTGAAAAACATGGGGATCACTACGAGTCTGATTTATGTAGTGAGACCCTGTGAAGCCTGTATCCCCTGTCCTAAATGCAAAAAACAAAACAAAACAACAAAATCAAAAACAGCTTCAGTTTCTGAAGGGCTTGGACTTAAAAAGTATTAGAGATCTAGATTTTATCAGATCTATAAACAAAAGCAATTATAAAATCAGTCTTAATATAAAATAGCAGCTCCCAGTAATTTCTTCCCAGTTTTCTCCTTTCCAGAAGCTGATAGGCCAGTGTGCCTCCTTCTTAGCAGCATCATCAAATTCTCACCAAGATCTGGGACTTCACCACCATCATCCTCTCCAGTAGCAAGTGGTGCTTTTCCATCCTCAGATTATTTCAGCAGAGCTTTAGTCAGTCTACTTATTTGGGGAGGTGGGGTGGGGACACCAGGGATCAAACTGGAGACCTTGTGCATGCCAGTCAGGCACTTATCACTCTGAGCTGTCTCCTTGGCCCTCAGCCAGTCTCCTTAAGCTAGTCTATCTGTACCAAGCTGGTTCAAGACGCTAGGTAGCATTTCCTGTCAGCTGCTTCATCTCAGCATGGCTCGCATAGTCGGAATACTTGTTGCCAGAGAGGCCTGAACTTTGGAGTTGTTGAAAGGGTTAACTGTTCCCTGGTTTGTGAACTTATTAATCTCTTCAATATCAGAGATATTATTAACCTCTAAATTTAATGAGAACCAAAGTTTTTTTTTTTTTTTTTTTTTTAAATCATCTGCTGTGGCTGTTCTGTGAGCCAACCACCTTTTTTCTATGAGCAGTTCCTTTCCCACCAATGCACACTTGTACCTATAGTTTGCTGAGATTTTCCTGGTTCATGACAGTTTCTTTCATCTTGTTGGAGCAGATATAGGGCAGTGTGGGGGACTAGGACTGGTACACAGGGGTCTTCTGTAGATCAGCTGAGATTAGGAGCACACACACAAGGACACAAAATGACAGCTAGAGAACCTATTTGTTCTTTGCATAAACTCTACTGACTGAAAGCTTAAAACAGTGGTGAAAGATCCTGAAAAATCTGGTTAGGAGATACATCTTGATTACAGACTGATTCTAAGAAAAATGGAGAAAAATGGAGGACAGTTATGTCTGACATCAATTAAGTAAAAATAGAAAGAAGGTTCTATTTGTTTAAGAAATTCATTGAGATTATGAGTCTCAGGAGCATAATTACTCAGTGTATGCTCAGAAATACACAGATTTGCTTATATTTACATGTCTTTTATCAGTAGTTTCTTGCTATAAACACAGTTTAACAAGAACTGAGCCTTCAGGTACTCAAACTGACAGCTGTTAGTCCAGTTTATCATCCTCACCCATGTCATGTATATGAATCTTGTTCTTGAACCTTGGTTCACCCTGCAGAACTTGAGTTGCTGCTGTACAAGTGCCCACCCCCTGCCAGCAAGACCACTGTGATTTATGGTTTTGGGATGGAGCCCATCCATCTATATATTTAAAATCTTCACAGTTGAAACTAAATACAGCTAAGAGTTATGTCTTTTTCTAAGGAAACTTATTGCTCCTATCTTGTATCTTGTTGCTATGGATAAGAAATCCGAACTACATCCTTGTTCATGAATACTGCTTGTCAGATTACTGACACGACCCTATGACATTTTGCAATGTGAATTTGTCTCCCTTAGTTATCGTTTCACTCCACCCATTCTGAGCTTCAGCTTCCTACTAATGTATTTCTACTTTCCAGTAAAGATTTTTTTCCTTTGGGAAGAAGAAATAAAGCCAAAATGAAGCAATAATGCTTTCTTTTACTTGATGTCTTTTTAAACATCTTATACACTAAGTAATGGATTCTAGCCTATCTTTATTGCTATCTTCTTTTCTAAACCTAGTTTTAATTTCCCAATGTAGTTCTTACTACTTTTTACTGCTGGTTCCCTAAAACTATAATCTGTATTCTTTAATTTACCTATATGTTTCTACACTGGGGTGCGGAAGGGGAGAGGGTGGTTTGGTGAGAAAATGCTTGCCTAGCCTGTGAGAGGTCGCCAAAATTCCAAAGAAAAGAAAAGGGGAGAAAAGCCCAAACATCTATATCATCTCTATACTTGTCTTTCCTCAGTATGTTTCTAAGAGTTCAAGTGCTAAAGTTTAGACTGAGACTCTCATTTGCACCAAATTATCTTACAGTAGTACACTTTCTGGCATTTGAATACTCTGAATGTTTTGAAATGGACCTTAATATCTGGCACATTTTTCACAGTGTGCTTAATATTCTTTTACTTAGTTGAAATAGATTTTGAACTGTTTTAATTTTTTCCTAAAATTAAATTTTTATTATTTCTAACTTTAAAAAAGTACTAACTTATGGTCAGAGTGGAATTAAATCAAGGAGAACATATACTTTCCTACAAAAGCAGCTTCATAAATACCTTTTCAGAAGGACTTGTCATGCAAATAAAAAATACTGGTGTATACTTTTTTCCTCAGTATTCTCCTATATAATACATTTGTCTTAATTACTTTTCTCTTATTGCTGGGACAAATACCTGACACCCAAAATGAAGGAAGGAAAGGTTTATTTAACTCACAGTTACTGGAGGTTTCAGATCATACTTGGCTGGATCCAAGGCAAAGAGGCACATGGCAGAGAGCAGTAATTCATGGCGGTGGAACAGCAACAATGGCGACAGAGGCAACAGAACAACCAGGAGAGCAGAGAGCAACAGTGCTAGTTTATCTCTTTGTCTCTCTTTAAGTTACATCAGGCTGTCTGCCTTAGCCTATCCACCTCAGGCCACACCTCTAATTCCCAGCAGTACTGGGACCCATTATCTCATCAGTACTAAAACACATAATCCCAGTGACCCATGAGTCAAGTCTCAATCTATAGAAGTCTCCACCCCATGACTGCATGAGACTTTAGGGGGACAACTAGACATAAACCATAACAACATTCCTACATCAAAGCAAACTCAGGCGGTTATAGGTAAATACATTTTTTCTATTATTTTTTACAATAGAAAGATAATTAGAATCAACAGTTTGTCCAGTGCTACATAGTTAGTATTCCACTATAAATTCCTTTGCTTATTTAGACAGTATTGAAACATATGTTTGACGATACCTAATGGTATGAAAAATCCTCATGTAGAAGAAGTAGATCTGAAAATGACGGAAACAGTATACTAGTTTTCTAAAAATATATGCGTACCAAAAATTTGATTGATTCTTATCTTAGCAGCTACAGTATTCTGATAATGCAGTAGCTTCATTTGTTTTGGATTTTCCAGCCTTATGTCCATCTACTACCACAAATAAAGGAAACCTGGTATTTTGTAGACGAGGACACTGAGGCTCAGATTCTCCAGGGCCACACATCCTGGGCTCAATTTGGTCAAAGGTTTCTGGTGACAAAGTCATAATCTTGAACTAGAAAGTAGTGAACAGTACCACACTCTATAGAGCTTTGATAATATAACAGTTTGTCCCAGCCTTTGGGTGAGGTTTTTATTACTTAAATTATACTTTGTAAGACTCAAAAATGATCCACCAGTATGGGTATTTACCAAGGATGGAGTTTGTAGGACGGCAAGTTGCTCTCTCTACACTAATGAATAAGCATGAATGGATGTGAAAGCCAAGTTCAATGCTGAGCACCACCTTAGACTTTGGCTACAATAAATTTGTAAAAGAAATTATTTATCAATAATGAATTTACCATAGGTCTCTGTGATTTTTTGCTTTGTAATCTTTTAACTTTTAAAGTATCATGAAAGAAGCACCGTGTATAGCTGTATAAAACTATTTTGTTTTCTTCTTCTGTATGATGTTTTATGGTTTCAAAATTTTAGTTTTTTATTTAATATTTTAGACTTTTTAAAATTAGGAACTAAGACAAAACCACCTATTATCTTAGCCCTTTGCTGAGTCAGAATAATGAATGTCACTGTCTTCCAGAGTTACATCCTGTCCCACTGGATGGTCCTCAGGGGCCATGACACACATGAAAGTATTTCCTGTGATTCCAGGGCCTTGTAGAACATCCCCTTAAAGACTTGCTTGAGGCTGGCTTAGGCTAGCTTTTAGTAAGTAGAAGGAGTGCACTCTAAAATAAAGATGAAGATATAGCATAGCAGATATGTAAAGCAGCAACATAATTGTTTGTTATCATTATCAAGTATTTTGTACTATACATGCAAGATTATGTGGGTTACCTCTATATGACTGACAACAAATCGGGTTGGCTTATACTAGCAGTATCGCAAAGGAGTGGTGCATTGAGTTACAGTGACATTTGAATTTTCTTAAATCCAAGCTCATCTTGAAGATTTCCTGCCCTCCTGCTAGAATCAGCCATTCCTGAAAGGATCCCTGGTTGCTTTTATAAGAGGATGATACTGGCAATGAAGACCTGGGAACTAGGGTCTAGGTATACTCTTATTTCTTCTAGATTCTTTCAGCTGGCACAAAAAGAGGATAAGTATTATACTAATCCATGTACCAAAGTTTGCACATATGTACCTATGCATATTTTCATATGCAAACATCTACATTTACATTTATGTAAGTGAATTCCTGCTAAAATTTTCAACTATAATGTATTGCCATGATGATCAGTCTATGAGTAACCTCTTCTGTGTTGTTTTTCAAATTTTCAATTAAAGGCAACTTGGCTCCTATTATCCTCCATGTATTTATGCAATTATTCAACTTCCATATACATACAGAGTGATATCAGAATTGTTAAATTGTACTCTGGCAGGAAATCACTTTATCAAGTGAAGTATCATCCTCAGATAGTTTCTTTTTCTTTAGTATCAGAGTGCACTCACTGTCGAAGTAACTGAGGTCAGTGTTTCTTTCTCACCCTCTTCAGTGAGGTTGCTCCATATATTTTTATTTTTATTTATTTATTTTTATTTTTATTTTTTTGGTGGAACCAGGGATTGAACTCAGGCCCTTGTGCTTGCCAGCTCCATATACTTTCAATACCCTTAGGTTGCTTTGCTGCTGTCTGCATTCCGTCCTGGAATTTCAGAACTTCTAAATTCTTTTTTAAATTGCATGAATAATATTCTTTAGCAATTTAAACCCATAGTTTAAAGTTCTATGGGTTTTAATAAATTCAATGTCATGTATGCACAGTTGCAGTTGTTTGCAACTGTTATACAGGACTGTGTACCCTTAGAAAATCTTCTGTGCATTACCTACTCAAAGTTCAGCTTTCCTCTAGGCAGCTTACTGTCTCTGTAGTTTTTGTCATTGTCAGTATCATAGCTGGCATCACCCAGTGGTAGCCTTTTCAAACTGGCTTCTTCCATCTTTTAGTCAGCACTTGAGGTTCACCTGTATGGCTCTGTGGCTTGATAGCTTATCTCCTTTTTAAAATCTTTGGTTAATATTGCATCATAAGGACAAATCATACCTTGTTTATCCAATATCAAGGGTCATCTTGGTTGCTTTCAGTTTTTAAGTATGATAAAGCTGCTATGGACATCCACAGGAAAATTTTTGTGTGTATGTGAACTTACAAATCATTTGGGTAAATATTTACGTCTGGCTGGTGGATTGTAAGATAAGACTAGATTGAGCTTTCTAGGAAATGACCAAGCTGTCTCTCAAAGTGACTGCCCTTTGTGCATTTCCATCAGCAACTGATGGGAATTTCTTTTGTTCCTTGTCCTCACAGACAATTGGTGTTGTGGGATTTTTAAAAATCATTTTAATTGGTGTGTAATATAGCAAGGTATATCTTTATTCTTAAAAATCTACTGAAGGACAGCTTTCTTCTTGACAATATAGCAGAATTAATGTCTGTGACATTGTTCAGGTACTCAGAATCAGTCACTTGGCCTCCTTATCAGAGTGCAGATTGGCCTTACTTAAACGAATTTGCAGTAAGATTCCCAAGAGCCCGTGTTTGCAAATATTTCCTTACATTTATGGTTACTAGCCCTATGGGAGTTAATCTTCCCTTTGCTCTGTGCCAAATTGAAATTTATGGAGATTGCATAAGGAAGAAATTTTAAAAATTTGAAATAAGTTATATACTCTAATATGTATATTCTTATTCACAGCTACAGTAAAAGGTAATGAGATGTTTAGCTATTAATATCTTCTTGAATGAGTGGGTGACAACATCTAAAGTCAATCTGTTTGAAATAAACAAACTGAAGCAACAGTGTCTTAGTGTACTTGGGCTGCTGTAACAAAATTATCATGGACTGGATGGCCTGAACAAATATTTATTTTTCATTGTTCTAGAAGTGGAGATCATACATCAGAGCACTAACTTGGTTGAATTCTAGTGAAGGATACATTTTAGGTTTTAGAATGCCATCTTCTTTTATCCTCATATGACTCAAAAAGGACAAGAAAGGTCCCTGGGTTTCTGTAAGAGCACTGCACCCATTAATGAGGGCTCCACATTCATGACCTAAATTATGTCCCAAGCTATTTCCTTAGGTCATCACACCTGAAGTTAAGATTGAAACACATGAATGGAGGAGGGCAGGGGAAACATACACATTCATTACAAATGGAATTGGTGGGCTCTAGGATAAAATTTAGTATTACTGTTATCTAAAAAGAGAGCTTGTTTGTCTATTAGGCACAATACCAGCTGAAGTAGGAACAAAAATTTTATAGATGGCTAAAATGGAAATAATGAGAATAGATGATTCTTGCAAATGATCTCAGCCTTATAATTGTGGTGCTAAAATTTGTTATATTATGATGTATGATATGATAATGACAAATTGTCACATCTCCTATTTTGAAATCCTATCACATGTTGTGGCATATGCTCAGGCCCAGCAAAAAAGGCATAGGAGGATGTATACTTCAGTAGGCAACAGGAACTATATACATTATTGGAAGGAAATAATAGAAACCAGAAGCTTTAGGGAAGTTGGGTAGGGAATTACTGGAGATAGTATTGGAGTAAGAATTGAGAGCAAACAATTCCCCAAAATTTTCATGCTATTTTTGCCACATACATAGACTTTAATCTTTGTAGTAAAAAATAATGTCAGATTGTAAGAATGTGAAGTTTTAGAAACATTTTGGAATGAAAAGCACTGAGATCTCCATGTGTTCTGCTAATTTAATAATGTTTGGCATCAAGTCACTTAAAAGAGCCCCAAATCTATTATATATTTGCAATCTGCCTTGTAGTTTTTGCAGTAATTGCACATCTGCTCTGAAACCCTTTTTAACTAATATGCACTTGGAAATGCTATACTATCCTGAGTAGGTAAAAAGCAGAAAGCAAATAAATTATTCAGTAGTTTCAAAGTGTCTTTATCTCCTTTAAGCTTCTCCAGCTATAATATCCTTCTCTTATATTACATTGATTCTTGCATAAATATATGTAAATTTTTCAGTGTTCTATCTATGAAAGTATCATAGATAGAATGTTATAGTGTGTTTGGCACTGTGGGAAATTAAAATATTGTACAGGAGGTTTCTTATGTAGGATTTTCCTGTGACTTTAGAGTACTTAGCATCCAGGCTTCTGCTGCCTACATGCCTGGGCTTCCATGTCTCAGTTCCTAATCATCAAACATCAAAAATTATATGTAATGTATCCCCTAATTTATAGGACTGTACTTTATGAGAACCACTCAGCCTAAATCTTTCCTACCCTTTCATGAGCAGTACTGTAGGCTTCACTTGTTTGAATCTGCAGAATACAACCTGAACAAATAGGCTCTGTACTGTAATAGCTTCCTAGTAGCAAGGGAAGCTAAGATATTTTTAAAAGGGGGCATTTACAGATTGTTTTTGAGAAGTAAACTAGTTATTGGCAAAAAAGTAGCAGAAAATCTAGGTCAGAAATTAATTATGGTCTTGTTGTTCTTGTTTCATTTCACAAACCAGGGTTACAATTAGCAGAGCAAGAAAAAGAAGCTAAAATGTAAGTGTGTACTGTGCACCAATGGCCCTGTGGATGCTTCCAATCTCAGTTCTCCAAAAGGTCTTTGAAGAGGCCACACTGTACTCACTTATCTTCACATAATAGTAGAGAAGAAATTATGTAACATTTGCTACCTGTATTATAAAACAGAATCTTCAAGCTACAACAAGAAAATTGAATACTGGAAGTAAAATAACATTGGAGTTGCCAATGATATTGAATACACAGTCAGGGAAAGGAATGTCCATGTATTTTTGGGAAAATGGAAAACATTTGTATAATTGTAAGTTAGGCATTCTCTGTCTCCTGACTTGATCAGAGGTCTTTTGTTGAAGTTGTGAGAATTTTCAAGTATTTTTCTTTACTCCCTTGGGCAGGGACAAATCATACATCCTAAGATTCAGGATTTTTGATTTAGTCTAGCTATAGCTAGATTGCCATAAAATAATGAGATCTATATTTATGAGATAACTAAATATTCCACTTTGAAAGATGGAAGTTCTCTTAATGTAGATCCAAGATTCAGAGCAAGTGAAATGAAATATTTTCTGAGAGACTATGGACAGAAAACTCTAGTCTAAGTGTTTGTTTCGTGTGTCATCCTTGGCAAGATGTGTATTTAATTTCGTGGGTCTCGTGTGATAATTCTGGAATCTCTAAGTCAAGACGTTGGAACAAGCTCCTTCCTGTCAGTTTTCCACTTTGAGAGAGCCTGTTATTAAAGTTGAGTTGTTTTGCCTTCAGTTAGTGAGATCACTTAAAACCAACCAGGATGGGAATATTTACATCACAGAAGTAAGCAAGTAAAGCTACTACTTTTCCCACTCTGAATCAATTGCTGAATATTTATGAACACACTGATGTTTAAAGATTATAAAATCACTTCAATATGACCACTGGCATTTATTTGTGTTCAAGGGATCTTAAATTTCTCAGAGTTTATTTCAATGACTTAAAAAATTTGGTCATATTATGATTACTAAAAGATTATTTGCTATCTGGCCATAAATCATATTTGGTTGGGATAAACATTGAAACAATGTTATTTATCTTGGGACCAATCTCTAATACAGAAGTTATTATTAATCAGTTTGTAGATCATTAGCATTAAGTCTTTTATTATTTTCATTTATCCTGGTCCTTTATCCTAATTGCTTTCTGCTGACAATGGCAAACATTCAAATTGATTTAATTTTTTTTCCTTTTATATTCTTGTAAAACGTATAATATTCTGTATATATTAATTGACTTACAGAAATGGTGTGTCTTTTTTTGGAGGGGGGGACTAGGGTTTGAACTCACGACCTTGTACTTGCCAGGTAGGTACTTGTGCCGTGGAGCTATCTCCCCAGCTGCCAGAAATGGTCTATCTTATTTCATAATTTTCTACCCAGATTTTCTGTTGTTGGTGGTGGTTC
>PVJA010005912.1:41024-51132 GCA_004027025.1 Myocastor coypus
TTTTTTTTTTTTTTTTTTTTTTTTTTTTTTTTTTTTTTTTTTTTTTTTTTTTTTTTTTTTTTTTTTTTTTTTTTTTTTTTTTTTTTTTTTTTTTTTTTTTTTTTTTTTTTTTTTTTTTTTTTTTTTTTTTTTTTTTTTTTTTTTTTTTTTTTTTTTTTTTTTTTTTTTTTTTTTTTTTTTTTTTTTTTTTTGAGACAAGATTTCATTTCTTAGTTTATTTTTATTTATTTATTTATTTATTTATTTATTTATTTATAAGAACTAGGGATTGAACTCAGGCCCCTTGTGCTTGCCAGGCAAGCGCTTATTCCATTGAGCTATCTCCCTAGCCCCTCATTTCTTAGTTTAGACTGGATTCAAACTCACTATGTAGCCCAGACTGGCCTTGATCTCATGATCTCATGGTCCTCTTGTGTCCCGGCCTCCAGAATTCTGGGGTTAGAGCCATAGCCCACCTTGCCCAGCCAGAACTGGTTTTAAGAATTCTGAATTTGATAGTTCAGCAGATTAAAGTGCCTGCAAGCTGGTGCAGGAGCGGGGGTTTATTCCCCCAGTTTTCAGGACTGGCCCTGCCCTCAAAGCGCACTGGGACAGTGATTGAGACTGGGCATGGTGGTGTATACCTATAATCCCAGCTCTTGGAACACTATAAACAGGTGGATCACTGGAAGTTTGATTTAGTGATGAGACCCTGAACACAGCCTGTCCCTGAAGACCCTTCCCTAAAAATACAAACAAAACAAAACAAAAACCAAGAAAGTTTTTTTTTTTTTTAAATTCTGAGTTTGACTATGTAGTGATCAGTTGCCCTCTGGAAAAACTGTATTAGTCTATTTTTTCACCAGCCATTCTTGAGAAATTCCAATTTCCACATTCTTACTAATGCTTAACTATTATATAGTTTTTAAAAAAAATTTTCAGCCTAGTAGGTATAAAATTACATCTCCTTTTTGTTTATATTTCTCTGATTACTAAAGAGTTTTGGTATAGTTTTGCATTCTTGCTAGCCTTTGGGGTTTTTCTATTCTATAGATGGTGCATGAATGTATACCTGGCATGCTTTTTCCCCCATGGCATTTATGTTTCTCTATTATACCTTTGGATGTTGGCTTCTGCCAACTTTACAACTGTCAAGTATTTTAAAGAAACAAATTAAGTACCTCTAATATCCAGTCCTTAAAACTAGATGCTCTTAATTTTATAATTTGGAGCAATTCCATAACAAGAAAAAAATGCTCATTACTTTTCCTTTCACCCTTTCTCTTGATTCTTTTGTCATTGAAATTTGATTAGATTGTGCTGTGGTACCCAAAAGCCTCCAAATCCCTAATGCATAAAACCAGCTGCATTCCTGAGTGAGAAATGAACATGCCAACTATGGATCATTAGAAAGATGTGCTTGTTACAATCACTCAAGCAGCTTACTAACTTATCACTGTCAATTGCTAAGAAAGAGAATTCTGGAGGTGCTAGCACTGACAAATAGTTGGCCTGGAATTGACACATCTTACCAAAAACTTACTATCCAGAAGTGTTCATAAGGCCTTACTCTCTTCCAGAAGGGTTAATAAGCACACTCAAGCCACTTCTTAAGGAAGCAGACAAATGCAAATAGTCATCAATAACAACAAACAACAATAACAACAACAACAACAGCAAAATTATTCATTTCTGCTGTTCTGGCCATTAATCACTACTTTCCTTCCTATGAATAAAACATATTTGCTATTTCTTGAGAAATATAACCCAAAAGTCACTTCAAGTCATTGCATCAAACTCAAAGCACAGGGTATCTGAATGATAAAGAAAACTCTTGATATCAGAAGCAGGCATTAGTCTTTGTTATCTGAAAACATGTGAACACAGGCCACAAACTATTGAAGTCTCATATATCTAGTGCAGGTGGAAAGAGGAAAGGATAACCGAGATGAGCTGTCTCGATTAGCTGGGGGGCGAATGGACCACAGAGAGGTGGGAGGACATTTCTAATTAGGGTTCACTGCTACCCGCTGGGAGTGACTTTCTGCTCCACCGTGTTCTCATGCCATTAGTTCACTCTTGGAGAGTATTTTTCCTTTTTTATTATCTTGTAGGCTACATCTCAGGACAGCATTGATATAATGTCAATAATTGGAGTTGATAAATCTTCTTAGTCAGTGCTTTATAGTCCAAGAATCATTTTAAGTTGCAACTAATCACCCAAGTTTGATCTAGTCTTGTGGCTCTTTGGAGTTTAACTGCAAATGTATTTGACCTATTACCTTGGGAGTCCAGTCAGCAGTATATGACAAAATACAGGTACACAATTATTTTCAGGACTGGGTTACTTTTAATTAGGTATAGAACTTGAGCTTACAGGATTTTGGTACGAGAGTCATAGCCCTTGTCTCTCTTCTCTGAGCCATCTTGACCTCTTAAAGGGATGTAGTAGGTGCTAACATCTTATGTAGAGCTGTGCTTTGACTTGCCCATTTAGAAGCTTTATGGTTTGTCCACCTCTTTTATTTTATTTATCTTCCTGCTGTAAAGCTAAATTCTCCTCTCTTGCTCCAAATCCTTCTCCCTTTTATCGTTGACCAGGCAGGGCTAAGAAGCAGCGCTGCTCCGATTCCTCCAAGCCCCAGGCCTAGGCTGTCCTCGCTCCCATTCTTTTTTACTTGCAAGCCAGCCAACTTCTTCCTAAATTACTGTACTGATCTTTCATTTGTTGACAAATGCGGCTAATGCTAACTAAGATTCTCTTGCCTCATGCATGAAGTCTTATCAAGAGTATTATGTTATCTACATTCTAAGTTATCACAAGTGGCAATTTTACTGTGTCTCACAACTCTATAACATAGATTCTACAAGCCTCCAAAATTTATTGTCTTGCCACCTAAGTTGTAGACCAATGCCAAGCAATTAATTACAGGGATCCTTTCATTTCTAAATACTTATTTTTGGGTTGGTCAAATAGCTCAGTGGACTAAAACGCCTGCTTCAGCAGGGTACATCAGTGGTCATTCCCTGGAGTACAACACCAGCCCCACCCCTGGGGTCTGCTGAGGCTGCAATTGAGATTGGTCATAGTGGCAAATGCCTGTAATCCCAGCTCTTGGGAGGCTGAAAACAGGTGGTTCACTATGAGTCCAGTCTACATGGTGAGACCCTGTAGACCTTGTACTAAATACAAAGAATCAATAAGTACTTATTTTTTAAGCCTTGTCCAGGTGTTCTCTCCAGCATGACTAATGCAGCAGGAAACAATAAGGTCCTCCTGGTTCCTGAACTGTCTTGCTCTGTTTGTTTGTGTTAGAAGGAGAAGAAAACTGAATTGTTTATTTTCTTTTAAAGGCAAATATCAGGGCTGGGAATATAGCTCTGCAGTCTAAGCACCTGCCAAGCAAGTGCAAGGACTTGAGTTTGATCCCCAGAACCACGTGCCATGTTGACCGAGGAGTCCCGGTCATGCCATGCTGACCACCAGAAACCAAGCATGGTGGTGCATGCCTGCAATCCCAGAGCTGGAAGGCTGAGACAGGAGGATCACTAAAAGTCCTAGCTGTGTTGTGAGACCTTGTGCCAAATAAATAAAAGATTAAAAAATTAAATAAAAGACAACTATTTCTAAATTAATATAACATACCAAAGTAACATTTAATAAGTATCAAAGTAATTCCCATTTTAAAACTAGTGGACTGAATTTTTTTTCTTCATCCTTAAGGAAATTCTTTATGGCCTTACTTTCTTTTAACATTTTTCATATTTGTATGAAAAGATGTGTAACTGGGTAATACCCATCTTTTAGCAAAACATGTTTTCATAATCATAAATTTTCAAGGAATACAGGGAGACTGTTAAAAGTCTAATTTTATGAATTTTGTCTTTAGATGGATTTGTAATTCTTGACATTAACATATTGGAGTGCAGATTTTTGAGAATAAGAGATGTTAACAATGTTCTTACCCTGAAGTCCACTGGAGTGTGTGGTAGATCCTTCTATAATGCTTCAGCGACCTGGAGCCACTTTATGTTTAGAGTCTACTAAGCAATAGGACTCTGGTTGCACTGCAGGGGATAGCAGGAGCTGGAGTGAGTAAAGAAGTCTAAATAAACTCCGGAGGGCCTGGGGGGCATTCCTGATTATCCACAGCGATCAGCCTGGCGTGTAGAAGATCCCAACACTCCTCCTGGTGCACCACCTCCATGGAGCTGCAGATGTGCAAACATGATGGCAGTGAAGGGAAATGTGAGGCAGCTCATCGATGCTGCAGGCGTAGTAGGGTTTGCCAACCTTCTTCTGCAAAGGGCCCTACCACACATACCTTAGGTTTTGCCGGTCGTAACAGCGTCCACTGCTCCATCTCCTTCTCCTTCTCCTACTTCTTTCTTTTTTATTTTTTTGTATTTCAGGGAAGGGGCTACAGGGTGTTCAGGGTCTCACTGCTAGATAAGACTCATAGTGATCTGCCTGTTTACAGCCTCTCAAGAGCTGGGATTACAGGTGCATGCCACCACGTCCAGTCTCAAGTGCCATCTCAGTGTGCCCCAGGGATGGGACCAGCACTGTAGGCTGGGAGAGCAAACCCCGAGCCCCTGCATCCTTCTCCTATTTCTTAATCTCAACCCTTTAAAAATTGGAAACTTGCTTAGTTCCCAGAATCATCCAAGGTCAAGTCATAGTCTACATGTGGTCATGGACCACAGATTGCCCATCCCGGGATGTTAGTCAGCTTTCCAGCATTATAACATAATACTTGAGATAATCAACAAATGAAAAGTTTCATTTTGGCTTATGGTTGCAATTTCCCATTCGCGACAGAATAGCTATGCTGCTTTGGGCCTGGGCTGAAGCAACACACAGTGGCAGGAGCACATGACAAGGAAAGCAATGCTCACCTTATGCTGAGGAGACAAAAGTGTACGAGGACGAGGATTCATGGAATGGTGTCCTCTTTCAGGAGTGTGCTCCCAGTACCCCAAAGGCTTTCTGCCAGACCTCACTTTTAAAGATGCTGCCCTAGGGACCAATCATTTCACATGAGCCTTGGGGGGCATTTGAGGTCCAGTTTTTAGCACCTAGTAGAGTGGAGTTCAGCCAGATTGCCACAGGAACATAGCCCCCCGGAATACTGCAAGGGAAGCAAAGTATATCAGCAGGAAAAGCTAATGCCATACAGGAGAGGCCTTACTGGCTAATACCTCCTCTGAAAGATCAAATCTCTTAGCAATAGCGGTTATACAGAGGTCCTAGAAAAGATGTACATGTCCCCATTCTCTCTTTCATGGAGTGGGCCTGTTTTCCCAGCCACTCCAAGACAAGCTGAAAGGAAACACTGCACAGACAACTATAAATAGAAATGCAATTAAATGATTTTGAACTAGGCTGGAAATTATTATTGAATTGGGTGCTTTTTCTGCTGTTAAGCAGAAGCGAGTCTCCAGCACTAAGGTGGATTTGTTATGAAGGAAATGTTTCCAATATGCATTTTCCAGGTTGGCTTTTAAATCTATACCTGGTTTAAGAATACATTTGAACAAACTCATTGAATATTAAAGGTGACAAGCACATATCTTTCTGCTACAGTTACTGTGAGCTGTCCAGTGTGTACGTGCCCATGCAATACTGTTCTTGGTATGTATACGCAGGTTTTGTACTCCTTTCTCCATGTGTGTATCAAAACCTCTAGAAAGAGATAAAGTTGTCTTGGAATCCCCAATTATTTTTTAACCTCTTTTCACAAGACAGGTAAGATATATTTCTTAAGCAGTTATTTCTCTGAGTAGCTATTTGAGTTATTTTTTTATTATTAGTATTTTTTAGGGGGGTTGTTTGGTTATGTTTTGTGCTTACTTTGGCAGCTAATACATTATTCTAGGTTTTTAAAATTGATGCATTTCAAACCAGTCCTAACAACACAAAACACATGGGCAAACATTATTGAAGTTTACTTGGATAGGGAAAAGTAAACGCCAGGCTATGAGAAAATATCAGAAAAAAATTATAAATATTAAAAGTATTTGGGGTTTGCTCTTATTATTTATTTATTTATTTATTTATTTATTTATTTATTTATTTAGCATTTTAGGGAAGGGTCTACAGGGTGTTCAGAGTCTCACCACTAGATCAGACTCATAGTGATCTCCCTGTTTACAGCCTCCCAAGGGGTGGGATTACAGGTACGAGTCATGCCCAGTCTCAATTGCCAGCTCAGTGCGCCCTGAGGATGGGGCTGGCACAGCAAGCCCAAGGTTTGATCCCTGGGCCTGCTGCTTGCAGGTGCTTTAATCTGTTGAGCTATTTGGCTGGTGCTTTTTTGTTATTTTTAAGACAGAGTCTGGCTATGTACTTCAAATTGTGTTTGAGTGCACTATATAGTCTAGGCTGGCCTTAAATTTATAGTGGTTCTGCCTCAAACTCTCCAGTGCTGAGACTCTACCTGTATGCCACCACACTCCATTTACCTTTCAGTTTTAAAGGCACAAAATATATTATAAAATGCATTTATAAAAATAAAAGTGTGCCAGGAAGACATTTCAGTAAAATAAGCACTTTCCTGGCAAGCATAAAGTTCTGAGTTCAATCCCTGGTGCCACTAAATAAATAAATAAATAAATAAATAAATAAATAAATAAAAACAATTAAAACTTTTACACTTGTTTATGATATTTTTTCTCCTCTTCCTCTTCTTCCTCCTTCTCATTCATATTCATCTTGTTTTCTTCAGTGCTGGGGATCAAACTCAGGAAATTGCATGTGACTGCTTTAGTACTTGATATAAGAATGTATGGGACAAAGATGACCTGAAATCTTGGACTCATCTCTATTAAGGATTGTTTGACTCTATTAATGACTTGTGAGTTACCTCCTTCTACTGTCTGGCAAGAAGTAGCAGCAATTATGTCTGTCTTTGGAGTAAACACTTTCAATTATAATTCATGACTAATAAGGCCTCTTGAAGTTTTCAAAATTCTTAATCTATGTGCTTTTGACCTCTGTAGCTCTTATTATGAATGTCTTATGAAAACTCTGCCTCAGGCTTTTTCAATCTATTGCAGGCACATGTTGGAGAGTATGATACAGTTTGAATCAGGTTCGTCCCTATAGTATAGACTGGAGTGGACCACATGGAATTCCTAGGGCCCAGGAAGAATTTGAGAATCTCAAGGCTTGTTATTGCTGCCAACAGAGTGTGTGTTCATTAGTTTCATGATAGTTTTGCTGTTTTTAGAAAGCAGCCCTTGTTCAGTTCTCTTTAGACTTTATAGTACTGTAAGCAATGGATTTTAGGAGTACTTTGTTTTATCCCCTAGTCTAATGTTTAGCAAAATAGGATGATATTTAGCACTCATGGGATGATGTGTGAGATCTCAGAAAGACTCACACCATTTATCAGAGGTGAGCTCCTATTTCAGCATTGTCTCCTTCTGAGGGTTAGGCAAGAATTCTTTCAAAAAGTCTACAGTAGCTGCATGGAAATCCTTCCCCGGTGGATCCTCAGAGTAACCATTTACTCCTTGTTTGCTCAATCTTTGGGCCATAGAGACTGTGGAATTTAATAGTTTGGGACAACCACTCCAACTTTTGGAAGAGGTGAATTTCACGGAGTTAGGAAGTCAGTAGTTAGTGTGCGGTTTCTATGAAAATTGTCATTTTAAGATTTCTAATGGTTGCAACTTTCCAGTCCTGTTAAGAATCCCATACTTTCTCACAGGATTTAGAATTAATGACAGCAAAGTTTCTGAATAAAAAAATAAAAACCTTTATAAATCATTAATAATTGTTCCAGTAAATGTCTTTCCCTATTAAATGACAGAATAACTATGTTTGGATGGCCCAGATAGAAATCATGATACCTTAAACACTTCCCCAGTCTACATTATGCCAATGATTGTTGTGGCTTCAATTCATCAGAAAATAAGCATGCCATTACTATTGTATATTCACCGATGAGTGACAAAGAGTTTTATAAAATTTCCTACTCAACCACTCTTACCTTAATGGTCTCAGTCTGCTTCACTGTTTTTTTTTTTTTTTTTTTTTTTTTTTTCTGTGTAGGGAAGGAATTTAAGAATAATAGAGATACTACAGGATAGTTAAAAAGGGTAGTTAGAAAACCAAGCATGAGATTGGTGCCTTCCAAAGCAGCCCATATATTCTTCAGGAAAATAAGAGAGCAGGTAGAACTGAGGAACAAAGTGAAACTCTGATAGGTTAGAAAGGTTCAAAAGGTTATCAAATTCTCTGCCAATACTGGATCTGTGATGTTAGGACAAAGCTCTGTATGAGGTAGCATGGTATCTGGGTATCACTGGACTGTGCCTCTGAGTACATCCTGAACCAAAGCCTAAGAAGATGGCCTAACTCTCCCAGTAAGAAAAGTCTTTGGCCTCATATATAATTACTTTTAGAGGGCTCTTCTTCATACAGCTTTGGGTGCTCACCTCAGCTAATGACTCATTTCACCCAGTGGTCTTGTGAAGAGAAGATGGAGATTAGATCCCAAGAGAACTACAGGAATTTTCTGGCTTATACCATCAGGAAAAACTGAATATCTTATTATAGATATTGAAGGTGTGTTATCAGCATTTTGTACTGGGTAAATGAAAATTTACTGAATTTAGGGCACCTAATAAGGTAAGCATCCTTAGATTAGAACAAACATGTGGACAGGATGTTTGTTAGGAGCCTAGGGAGTATTGGTCCCTGCTGTGCAAAGTGTGACTGTACGAGGCAAAGGGGGAGGGATTAAAAGGCTAAGTGAAGTGGGCTTGCTGACATGTGCAGGCTACAGGGGCAGAATGCTCACCACAGAATTGTGTTTCACAGGAAAACTGGAAACGCACTGTTCAACAAAGCCATCAGGTACAGAAAGAAGGGCACTAGAATTAACAAAAAGTTCAGTGATTGTTTCTCTCTTTGGGGCAAGGTAGGAAGGTGGCCTTGGAGTTTGACTACTTAATAGTAATAGGCTCAACTGGAAATAAAAGCAATAGGTAGTGGTGGTTAACTGCCAGAAATTTGGGGGCCAAAATTACCCTAATAATGGACAAAGTTTGAGGAACTACCCAGGGGGCTTAGTAGACAAACAATTATTATGTCTCTAGAGACCTGATTGACTAGTAAATGACAGTTTAGTAGATTGAAGCAACAGGTGGATGACATGGAAGAGCAGAGGGTGGCAGTAGTATCTCATTTAAGCTTTATTACTCTTATGTAATTAAGGAGATTCTGCTGGTTCTCTCTCTAATACCTCTGTACCTTGAGAATTATCCTCCTCAAAACAGATGTTTTGGACATGTCCATACCAAATTCTGACTTTTTTGTTTTGATGAGTTTTATCTTAAAAATGAAAGGGGATACCACCAATATTGATATATAATGACTACTCTAGACTCTCTTGTACAACCCAATCCCTTACACAAAGACAAGGGTAAAGGATCATCTCTAGCAAGGGGATTTTTTTTTTTTTTTTTTTTTTTTTTTTTTTTTTTTTTTTTTTTTTTTTTTTTTTTTTTTTTTTTTTTTTTTTTTTTTTTACTTTTTGCTTTTTTATTTTTTATTTGCAAGGGAACTTTAGATTCTATCAAGAACATGATATTTAAAAAATTATTTTAAAGGGGAAAAAAAAACCCAAAAACAAAAGACAAAAATAAAACAACCAAAACCAATACAAATGATGCAGAATTTCAAAACAAGATGATTTATACCAGGTTGCTTTTGTCATAATCGGTGGAAGTTTCAGTTATTGGGCCTTTGCCTTGTGCCAAGGAGCCGCTTTGCTTCATAAGCCACCCAGGATGCAGATTAGCTTCGCCATCCAGCTTGTGAGGGTGCCATTCCTGACATTTCATCCTGTTACCGGTCCTGGACTACTACAGGCAGCAGTTGTGTTAAGTTGTGTTTTCTGGGCCTGGAGTCCCCAACCTCTAGGCCACAGCTCAATGCTGTACCTGTTCTAGGAACTAAGCTGCACTGCAGAAGGAGAGCAGCCAGTGAGGAAGGGAAGCTTTATCTGTATTTGCAGCTCATCTCCATAACCCTCTGTTATGGTTTGTATCTAGTTGTCCCCCCAAAGTCTCATGCAAATCATGGGGTGGTCAATCACAGGGCTGGAGGAGCAATGAC
>PVJA010005912.1:60090-76707 GCA_004027025.1 Myocastor coypus
TACAAAGACTATATTGGGAAATCACATATCTGTCAAAGTACAAAATCTAGAATATATGAAGTGACATCCATGTTTAATCATATAAGACAATGGAGAAAATATATGAGCAGACATTTAGTCCAGGATGTGCAGATGATAAATAAGCATATCAACATTGTTAGACACTGGTAAAATCCAGATTAAGACCCCAGCTATCGCTCCACATTTATCAGAATGACCAACATAAAAAAAATTGATACTATCAAATGCCAGCAAGAATTTAGAGAAACCAGAGCACTCATATATCTGGTGGATAACTCATGTACCTGGTGGAAGTACAAATAGTATAGAAATTCTGGAAAAGTTTGAAAATTTCTTAAAAACAGTAAACACCTTAGCAATTGTATTCTTGGGCATTTTTCCCAGAAATATATTAGTTTACGTTTACTCAAAACCCAGACATTGACATTTATGGTAACTTTATGTTTAGTGGCCCTAACTGAAGGTAATTCAATGTCCTTTAATGGGTGAATGGTTAAACAAACAGTGGCAAACCCTCCCCATCAAATACTGCTTAGCAATAGACAAGAAGACATTAAGCATATACCCAGGAACCTGGATGAATTTCTCAAGAATTAAGCTGACTTTTGAAAGCCAACCTCTAAACTTTATGTACTGCTGTATCATTTCATTTATAAAACAATATTGAAATGGTAGAAGTATGAAGATAGGAAGCTAAATAGTCATGATTAGGGTTTAAATGGGGTAAGGGAATGGAGGAAGAAGAAGCTACAAAAGGTTACAAGGAGGTAAACTGGTGTTGATAGAAATGTTCTGTATCTGATGGCATCATTATCAATATTCTAATTGGTGCAGGCCAAAATGTGTCCCCTTAAATTTATATGTTGAAGTCCCAACTCACAGTACCTCAGAATGTAGCCATATCTGGAAATAAGACTTTAAATCTTTCTCGTTTAAAAATCTTTTTATTTATTTCAAATAGGATCTCACTATGCAGCTTGTGCTCATAGTGATTCCCCTGTCAGCCTCCCCAGTGCCAGGATTGCAGGCGTGCACCACCACGCCCCATTTGGGTAGCCTGCAAGGCATGCAGCACATCATGTGGTACTGTGGATCAGACCTGGGTCCTTGTGCTGGCTGGGTAGGCACTTAGACCATGAAGCTATCTTCCCAGCCTGGAGATAAGACTTTAAAAATGTAATAAATTAAAAGGAGGCCATCAGAGTGAGTTATAATCCAAAATATTTTGGAAGAAGATGTGATTTGGATGAAGACTTGTACAGAGCAATGAACCTATGAAGATACAGGTGGAAAAAAACCACCTAGAAGCCAAGTGGACCGGCCTCAGGAGAAGCAACCCTGGAGACATCTTGACCTCAGACTTCTGGCTTCAAGAATTAGGAGGAAACACATTTCTGCCCTTGAAGGCAGCCATCCTGTGGTACTTTGTTATTACTGCAGTGCAAAATATTAATAAGCTAGTTATGATATTGTCGCATAGTTTTGTAAATCTAAATCTTCAATCATCTAAACTAGCCAATTTAAAAAGTAATTATGAGGCTCAAATGGAGGTCTGCTAGTTGTGAAAACTTGTACTCAAAACTGACTCAAGCTTTTGACTTAGTTTTGTGTCAGAGAATCTTCAGCTCTGCAGCTGAGTCAATAATTTAAACTGCTGCTTCAGACTGAGGACTTTGTTGTGGACGTTGATCTAGAATCGTATTAGTGATTGGTCAAAGGGTAGAATTCTGGAACTTTTCTGATTTTTCTTTGTTGTTATTCAAAACTCCCTGCCTGCTTTTTTCCACCTGGAAAGGAACCTCCTTAAATACCCAGAGCTTATAGTAAGGAATGGCTCCGGTGCTGTTGCTCTCATCTTTGAGCAAAAAGACTTCAGCAAATCTTAAAGGTAATTGACATCACATGGTGTTCTATGACTTTCTAATGCTATGTAATTGTGAATAACAGTATTTCTTCGTGTTTAGGAACACATTACTTTGAAACAGATATTTTTAGTATCACATAGCCCTTGAATGTAAGCCAACAATAGTGGGTTCTCAACTGGGAAAATAATAATTACAACTAAAAAAAAGTAGTTTCTGTGCTTTAAAAAGCAAAGCCACTGAATAAAGCACCATTTTTGACTTAGGGTGCTTCTGTGTTCTCTTTATGTGGTAACAGATTTTCATCAGAAATTTTTAGAGGTAATTTTGACTTTGTGAGTGTTTTGCTTTTTATGCTGACTTGAGAAATTAACCTTCTCATAAAATCCAATCCCACTTTGCTATTTTGACACTTCTTTTGTCTGAAAGTATTCATTAACATTTCACATAATTACCCTGTTTCCAGAGCAAGTATGTAATTTCCTACAGAATGAAGATTTTATAATGCATATCCAATAAAGTCCACCCTGTTGCTACAAGTTGACACCTTAGCCTTATCATGGGATTAAAGGAGACGTTTCTGCTCTTCGTCCTGTTAGATCCAGTTGAATCCTATAGTTTATCTGAACCATTAAAATATGACTGCCATGTTTAGCCATTTGTAACATGTAGCATTACTGACTCTCTCTTACTAACTTTTAAAAAATATATAGTGTGGTTGGTTACTACGAAGTCACCATATAGGATTTAAGTTAATTGCCTATAGTACTTCCATAACTTGGATTTTACAAAGCTAGAAGGGTAAGAGGCAATTTATTTTTTCTTTTAATTAATTAATGAATTGGTACAGGGTCTCTCTATGCCACTCAGACTCATAGTGATTCTGCTGTCATAGTCTCCCTAGCACTGGGATTACAAGTATACGCCACTACATCCCATTTTGGAGCAAAGTATGTGGTAACAGGGATTGACCCCAGGTCCTTGTGCTTGCCAGTAAGGTGTTTAGACTGCTGAACTATCTCCCCAGCCCTAGCAATTAAATTCTGTTGATAATATTGGAGGCTAAGGAAGCCATGAAAAATATACGTATGAGAATGTATGTTGTAGTGAAATATGAAATTAAGGGGTGAGTTGTAGAAACAAAGATATTTCTTTCTGTAGAATAAATTGCAGAAACAAAACAAAAACAAGAGTCCATTTCAGAGCTACAAGCAAATTTTTAAACAAGAGTATTTTGTTGTATATTAATTTTGTGGCGGATTTTGTACGATGGATGCAGGTAAAACATAAGTTTTACTCCTGCTTTTTGCTGACACTGAAGTTGGCTTTTGCCTCTTCTTACTTTTTTCATTTTGTTGTTACATTCCTCAACTATTTTAGTTTTTATCTTCACATATAGGCTGTGTTTTCAATTTTTTATCCTAATCCAAGAAACCATAAAACATCACCAAAATGGGACTTTCCATCTCCAAAATTGTTTCTGAATCCAAATACAAAGAGAGTACCTGGGGTGGTCACATACAGTTTGGCCAGTGTTTCCTGAATTACTGTCTCTAATACTGTTGCCTTCCCAGAATGAAGGCCACCAACCATCACTTGCTTATTTGGAGGCAATCAATTGTCACGAATTTCCTGGTCCATGTTATTTCTGCGTTGTTTGTAATGGTAGCCGACGGCCAGAGAGTAAAAGATGTAGGAGCAATTTCAAAACATTAGGCATGAATTTCTTTTTCCTGAAAAATTAAAAGCAATTTGGAAACATCTTTCCTTTTTGAAGTTTTTCAACGAACTACAATCAAATGCTCTTTAATAACTTTGTCAAGTTACTGATCATATGTTTAATTTTTGGTGCTCTGTTTATAGAATTTATGCATGTGTCTCTATCTTTTGCTTTGAGAAGTGGAATTAGGGGCTACTTTATGTAGGTTGTATATATGATCCTTAGAAAAGTCATAAGATAATTTTTTTTTTTCAAGAAGCCAGGCTCAGTTTAATGGGATTAGATTTCCATGCAGATGATTATGTTTCAAATACCCTTTACTGAGGAAGACTAGCCTCTAATATATGGAAAGACAGTAAGTGAACACACTTTCTTCTTAGTCACTGAGGCAGAAATTTTCTGTCTTGATGGCTAACACTATTTCTTTTTCACTGTTCTTTTTCCTTCTCCTTTCCTTGGTTTCCCCTTTCCATGAAGAAGCTTCTTTAGACGCCGTTGTTCATCCTTAAAATCCTGATGCTCATCTCTGTAGAGGCCAAGAAACAGGAGTGTGCTCATGAGTGTGAAATACGTGTTGTGGTTTGGGTATCAGTCGTAGGTCTCCTTCTTAGCCATTGGCAGTTCACTGAAAAGTTTTACCACTTTCATGGACTTTGAGTCAGTCGGCCTGGCAACCTCACCGAAGATCTGGGCGCTCAGACGACGCATGCAAATGTCGGATTCTGAAAGGGAAGACATTTCCTGGGCAGTCAAGGCAGCACTCCCTGGTCCGGCCCCTCCTCACCCACTCGCCCTGACCCAGAAGTCATAAGATAAATTAAATCAGTTCTTTCATGTTATAAACACTTTAGGCAATGTATCTAAGATCCAGAAGCTTAGTTGTTTTCTTCATATTTATGGCCAAACACGCTGTATTTCAATCTTTAGTGAAAAGCAATCACAGCAACGCTCACACGCAAGATTCTTGATGTCTGGGATCTGTCAATTATTGATCCACATTGGCTCTTATGTCAGAAGCAGAATGGCCAACTGATCTGATGGTATGCACAGAGCAAAAAGAATTATTCCTTTAGACAATTATTTGTGTTTAGATATGTCCTTTCCAAATCAAGAATAGTTTTATGTTCAGCATTTTTTTCTTAATCTTGTGCTGTTATGCAGACAGAAACATGATATTTCATCTCTGAGGTTTCATTTATTATTTTATCTAATTATTAGTGTATCAGAAATAAGTAAGTTTGAATAACCACATTCTATATGTGAGTTTTTGAAAGGCAAATCTATATTAGTACATATTTATAAGTTTCATTACCTCTGGTAAATATTGCTACTAATACTATTATGAATCTTGCAGCTATAAAGATACAGTTTGGTTTTCTCTATTTAGTGGGACTGTATAAAACCAACTGTCAATATGGCTAAAATAAGAAATTATTTTTTATTAGAAAAAGTAGAATGAAAAGGAGCCAGTTTGGAAGTTTATAGGTGCAGAAGTTTTCCAGACTAAAATGCCATTGGGTAAAGATAGCTACTTCCAGCTCTTTCATGTCACCTACAGAAGGGCGACTTATGTGTCTCTCTTAGTTTTCCCATACACATATTTCTTTTTTTTTTATTTTTTTATTTTTTTCCATACGCATATTTCTTAAACAATTACTGCCTTAAAGGTAGCCTTGATTTCTGATTCTAAGTTATTGATGTGTGCAGTACATTCAAAGCATAGAGTTGGTTTTCATATATTAAATCTTATAGCCTTGGTGATTGGAAATGGAGAAAAGGATAAATATTGAATTTTTGGTCTGGCGATTAACTGGGTAATGGACATATCTGACAGTCCTTCATAAGGTGTGACCCTCAGTCCTTTTAGCTCGGCTTCCTTGTCCTTAAAGAGGTAGGAGGATCACCTACCTTGTCTGTTTTCCAGAGTGGTCATTAAGCAAACACTTTGCATGAAATTGAAGTCTGTGGAAATATTAAAGACTGTGGAACAGAGAACCAAGAGGAGGGTATAGATGACATCTGGAAGGCCATGGGTCCCTCTGCATGGATTGCCATTTCTGCATCAGTGATGGACAGGCAAATGTAACATATTGACTGAAATAATTCTTCAGCTGCCTAGTATATGAAGACTAGACTACTCTGCTTCAGCCCAATTTCAGATCTAAATTTTAGTCATGTCTGCCTACTTCTCAGTTTAAGAGTTCAAATTCACTTTCTTCTGCAGTGTTTTGACAATTGAAAGACTCCAGTTGCATTATTAATTTTAGCCCTATCTGATCTCTGAAATATTCAACGAATAGCAACTCTCCCATGCTTGAGTTACATGACAGGCACACTCTCTTTTTTTTCAGATCTTTTGCAAATTTAATAAGTGTTAAATGCCAGCGTTACTCTAAATTCTCCTCTGAGCCTTAGTGTAGGTGTATGTGCATGATGGAAGTAATCAGAATTAACACTACCCCATATGCTATCGCTCTTCTTGGCAACTTGAAGGCAGTTATAATTTGTTTCTAGTTGTCCCCTTAAAGCCTCATGTAAGTCATGGGGCAAACGTGGATCGAGAGAAGTGCAAGGCATGAGGCTTGAGGAGCAGGGCCAGAGGACCAGCACAGGTGGCCTCTTGGAGGTGTGGAGCAGGTCATCCCAGACATGGAGCACCCTAGCCTCTCCTCTGGACCCTGTAGCACAAGGTGGTGCCTCTGCGATGAGGCCGTCTCAGGCAGAGAGGAGATGTTTGGGGAAGATGGTACTCTCAAAATAGACTGCTTTGGAGCCATTTGAGTATGGTCTGAAACCTCTAGTAGCTGTGAACTGAATAAACCTTTCCTTCCTTCATTTTGAGTGTTGGGTATTTATCCCAGCCACGAGAGAAGAGTAACTGAGGCAAAGCCATTATGGAGTAACAGCAGAGGAGAACTTGAACTGGTATCTGAAGTACTAAAGGACTTTAGTGTCTGATAGCTGAACTTCTGCAAGCTGGAAGCCTACAAGCTTCCCTCATATGGCGTCCAGGTATGCTTCCCTGGAGTGGTGGTGACGTATATGTTCCAAAGGAAAGGTACATAATCTAAAATTGCTGATGCAGTTTTAAATATTGGCTCAAACTACATACACTATAAGAACCCCTTAGAAGAGCAGTTATCTCTCAGGCTTTGATATTTTTTGAAACTTGAATTCTACTTTTACCTTCCACTTGAACAATCCCTGCATAGCAAGTATCCCTGTGTCTATGATATTTCATCCTGAGGCTTCAAACATCTTCAAAGAATATCTAGTTCTTCTGTTTTGAGATTTCGTGCAAGTCTATTCCCCCCATGTGTATGCTTTAATACTTTAGGATCTTAACTACTTCCCTAAAGTAACAATTCAGGGACTGTGATGTGCTGCAAGTTACATGGCCCCAGGGTTTCAGAGGTGACAGCTGGGATTTGCTGAATCTTTTAAGGAAGCCTCAGTTTGATCTTATTTCATAATAGAGCATATTATTACAGAAAGATAAAGGCTGGCATGGTTGGCTTTAGTGGTTCTGGGAGGGCTCTCAGGCATCCAGCCCAGTTTCTAGTGCCTAGTAGAAGAGTCTCCATGAATGACTACAGATAGACTACGAAGGTCGTGAAAGGGCTGGGGAGGAAGAGGGGAGGTGGTCTTCTAACTTCCCTCCCCTTTCCCCTGAGCATCTATGTGGCAGGAGTGTGAATCTCTGTGGTATAGGTGATGCATAAACACAGGGCCATAAGATAAGGGATTTATGTATTGTGGGCTAAGATGTGGATGGCATCCTTTGATCCAGACAGAAGAATCCTGATTATCATCCTCATCATGTATTTCCCTTTGTTTGCCATAACTTCTCTTTTGAGGATATCTGATCAAAAATATACTGTTTAAACGTATAAAAACCCCTTCAAACTACTCTCTCACTTTAAATTTTATCCCGTTGTCTTTGCTGCTTTCTGAAACAGTTCTGGAAGATGTTTTTTGTTAGTCTTGGTTGCCTCAACACACTAATTGATCCAAAATACCGAACTTTAAAAAAAGTATTTATCTTTTATGGTCATTTTGACTTTGAGGAAGAGCCAGAAGTTGTACATGCAGGATCTAGTGGATCGAGTAGATAAGGACACATTGTGTGTGTGTGTGTGCGTGTGTGCTTAGCAGTGTGGTGTTTTATTCTTTTTTTTTTTTGGTTTTGTTTTTTGGTGGGACTGGGTTTGAACTCATGATCTTGCACTTGCCAGGCAGGGACTTATGCCATGGAGCTATCTCCCCAGCCCCCACACTGTGTTTTTATTTATTTATTTTTGATACCAAAAATCAAACTCATGAACTAGCACTTGTCAGGTAGACCCTATGCCACTGAGGTATATCCCTGGTCCATATTGTACTGTTTTAAGGAGCCTGCCTTTCCTGCTTTTCAGTTGAATAGTGCTCAGCAGTAATAATATATATATATATATATATATATATATATATATATATAATTTTTAAAAATTTAATTTAATTTAATTTTTTTTTTTTTTTCAGTACTGGGGATTGAACTCAGGACCTGGTGCTTACCAGGCAAGTGCTTATTCTACTGAGCTATCTCCCCGGCCCCTTTTCACCCTATATATTTTTTTCATGCTTTTTATCACATTCATGGAAGAAGATTTTCAGAACTGCTTTCACAAAGGGAAGGATGATGGGCTCAGTATGTTTGAAGCAAGGGAGAATATTTTGAGGACGATAATGACCATGTGTCTTTTGCTGTAATAAATTTTTACGTTCAAACATCTACCACATAGTCTGATGACACCATGTGTATTCAATATTTTTCAGATTAACAAATATTGACCATCAACTTTGTGGTGGTATATGTAGTAGACATAGTGCTAGTTGGTTGGAAAACAAAACATCCTAGTGTCTATTCTGTGACTTAGGCTGGGGGGATTGAAAAAAGTCAATACTGATAGTAAGTGGTAGGATGACAGAAAGAATTGGCTTCAGAGAAGTACTTACCGAGAAGGCTTTTATCTGAAGGTGAGTTTGTTACACTTGGGTGTTCTAGCAGCCAGGGCTGCAGTGACTGTTAGGGGTGTGCATAAATATTGAATTCATCCAGGTCGTGGCTTTTTTCTCATAGAACAGACAGCACCCACTGTAACCAGCTGCATGATCTTCTTTATTGCTTTCCAGCAAGCTAGACAGATTTGTTGTGGACGTGAGGGTTATAAAAACAGTCCCACCCTGGGGAACTGCCTGTTTTGTGCTGATGGTGGAGTGAACAGCAGAGTGTGCCACTCCATTTTGTCATCTGTAACGGCAGCTTTGATTTGTGGACTTTATACCTGTGCTGACTCAGAGCTGGGTGAGGCTGCTCTGTTATAGTAAGGAATTAAACAAATCTTAGGCCTAACTCAGAGAGAGCCTCATACCTCATTCTTCATCCCTTTAGGTCACATCTCAGAGCTTATCCTGACGGACTGAGCATTGGACTAGAAGGTATGGATTTCTTTCAAAAGTTGTTTACATGGAATACTTAAAATTAGGTATGGCTGAATCAAATATATGTTGCTTTTACTAGGTACCTTATGGAAAGAAAAATGGTGACTGGTCTTTTAAATTGATTTAGTGGAAATACTGATGGTATATGTACAAAATAAATGCTTAGGTCTGTAAGGGTCCTGCTGAAATTCTTTCAAATAAAAGAATTTAGCAAAAGTGAGGATAAATCCTAATGCTTTGACAGATATTGAAGAAGGCATGCGGAATGTTTTGAAAAGTATTTTGGGACTTTGTGTATCTGAGGGTGTGTATTTATGAGTATTCATCTAGGTAAACTGCAGAGGCTTGTTACCTGCATGAGGAAGATACTGTTCACCTTTTTCTTCTGGTGAAAAGGAAATTGGGGACCATAGTAGTGGTTTTCTATCAGGGGTATCAAGTGATCTTTGGATTCTAAAACAGGGCATTAAATCCCCCTTAATATTTTCTCTGTCTCATTATGTTTCTCATTATTAATTCCTAAAAACAGGATTCAAAAAGTCAAGATTTAATCCTTATTAGGTTTCTATTGGTTGGAAATTTGGACAATAGTAAAACAATACTATAAGTTAATGTGTGTGTTACTGATAGATGGCAAAGCAAAGTTGGAAGACATTATTTCTATCCATCACAATAAAATGATATTATATATCATATTTATAAGAATATTTGAATTACAAAGTAGAGAAGTCAAGATCTATTCTCCAGAGTCAAATAACAGTTGGTATGAACAATGTTCTACCATTAACCAGTTGCATATTTTTCTCTGAATCATAGTTTTCTAATCTGTAAAATGAGACTGATAGGTGCTCCTAGGTTTACTATGAAGAATAAATCAAAAGTTTAACAAGGTACCTGACTTGTACAAAGTGTTTAGTAGCACTACTATTATTTGATAATCTGCATATAAAAGTCAGCAAATAATTTGTACTATCATGATGTTGAGTGCGCTGTTTGGCCATTCCTTAAAGTCCACGAATAAAGGCTCTGCCTGCTCTATGCATGGGTCCTGCCAACCTGCTCCAGCTGTTGGCCTGAGCTTGGGAGAAAATCAGTTCCTGGAATTAGCTTTTCTCCCATTGCTTAGCAGAGACCACAGCCATCTTTATGATTTTAGTATTATACTGGGCTTCTGGGTGGCTCCTCCCTGTTCTGACCAGTAGCCACATATAAAGAAGGTGCTCTTCTTTCTGAGGATGTCAAATCAATGCTAATCTCTCAGAAACTTGCCCAAGAGTGGAGAATCTCTTTTGAACTGTAACACAACAGTACCTTCTTTGAGTTTGGAATAAATTTGGGCAGCTGCTTTCCTACTTCGGACTTGTAAACCTTTCCATTCCTCTCCTCTCTAACAGGATTCACAGAAGCTGTGTAAGGGCTACCAAAGAGTCCCACACCCCTGAATTACTTTAAGTCCTCAGAAATCTAAATTATGTTCTCAGGAAAAATTCCTCCTCATTCTTCTCCCAGGTGAGACTGGCTATTGAGTATCTACTTTCTAGAGCTGTGGCTGGGCTTCTATAAGCAGGAGATATGGTCCAAGTTCATTCTACTTAATTGAAACATACATTCCAGAAGTCCTATTTTTCTGACTCTCCTTTCCAATGCAGTACTAATTTTCTATGACATGTACATCTGTCATTGGAATTTATATGCATTTAAGATGTGATAGTTATGTTCATAACAATCTCTCACCCAAACCAAAGTTCCCAAGATACATTTTAGGGCCTTTTTTGCTCCACTATCTTTAAAAGTGTCTGTATGTGTAAGTTGAATATAACCTTTAGCCTTGAAAAGTTTCCTTTCCTGGGAAGTTCATTTCCGTCACGTCTCTGCTTCAGTGCACCCTGTTGCATCCTTCTCTACTGGAGACCAGGATGTGACAAGCAGGTACAGCTTCTTAAAATAGCTAGGTTTCAGAATGTTTCTCAATGCAGACTATGTACATGTCTCTTCAGAGGCTGAGTTTTCAAGTTCAGAGGCTGAGTAACGGGGTTGCTCTCTCTTAGCTCTTGAGGCTGGAATAGTATGTTATATAACCATGTATCACTGCTTATTAGCCATTTGGAATTCAAAGTACTAACTTCCAAGTGATAAGATATGAAGACACAAACTAAAGATGGACAAATGTCCAATTAGAGCCTTCTGACTTTAATACGTACTGTTTTAAGCTATTCAAGTTCTGATTTATGCTCTGTCTTTGATAAGCAGGGTCTTTTCTGTTTAATTTAATCTAGGTTAAAGACATTGCATAGAATATCTTCTGAAGCAAAAAATCTTTCACACATTCTTTCTGTCCTATTTTCTATCTGAACTGGAATTATTAGAAGGAGATATCAGTTGTACAAAGCTAGTATTACTGAGAATAACTTTGCCAATAGTTCTATCGTTAAAATGGTGAGGCTTAATGTTATTTCTTCTAAGTAACCACATTTAATTTTTAAACAATACACTTGCATGTTCATGAATTGAAAGATTATATTACTAATCTAAATATACTAAAATGGCAGCTTTGTAATTATGAGCATGAACTAGATCACAAGACAAAGAAATGTTGACATCTTTTCAAAGAATTAAATATTTTTTATAAAAGAGTAAATAATAGCTTAAGTGAAAATGGGCACAACTGATAGAGTCTGAGCTTAGAAATTTTAAAATTGTTAGTATGGTAGGACTGGAAAGGAGAATGTTAGGATGACAAAGAAGTTGGATGTTTTACATTTGAGCTTACGAGGGTTGAATGGAAATTTCTAGGTGATAAGGGCAGGACTTCATGATTAAAATGTTAGGCTGAGTGGAAGAGAAAGGACTAGCTTTAGAATTCTTGATTTTTTTCAATGTAGAGTTTTAGATTTGCTAAATTAAGATCTAGTAGATGAGAGAAGGGGAGGCTGAGGAGCACCAAGACAGATGATTCTAGACACACATTCATTAAAAACCATTTCAGATCTGTAAGAACTGTAAAGGATAACCAACCCAACTGTATGCTCCATGTGGCTTAAGCAATATCACCACTCCCTAGGGGTGCTTCCATGGGGAGCAAGGGTCACTTCAGAAGACACTTAGATGTAGTCCGTAAAATGTTAAAGCTGTAAGAATAGAAATGATAGTTCGGACTGAACATTGTTGTAGGACAAGCTGCTAGCTTTATTTCTATATTTGCCATTGTGAAAGAAGTTAGGAAAATGAGCAGCTCTCCTCAAGAAGATGGAAATGGGGAAATGGTACTTTGGGGAAAGCATTGGGTTTGAACTGAAGCAACAAGGCAGCAGGAAACCAAGTGAGCAATAAGGCAGATTAGTGAGGTATTTGTGGAGCACACAGTGAAGCCATTGGAGAGCAGCACGAGAAGCGGGAGGCTAGGAGGCTAATGGGGAAAGCAGCACGGGAGGGCCTTGGAAGAGAAAATTAGTAATTGAGTGTCTCCTTCACAGTGGCAAGAGCTGGGCTTTGCAGCCAGTCACAGGAGGAAGCGGGATGGGGAGGAAGAGCAGGGATTTCAGGGACCATCTGCCTTGGGAGTTATTGATGAGTCAAAGATTCAGGTCCAGCCAATTTACTAAAATAGTGTTTTGAGGAAGAGCCAGTGAGGGAGTAGAAGCCAGAGCAATGGGTGGAATTCGGGTATAACCTAGTGAATCGGTGACAGGAAAAAAAAAAAAAAAAAAAAAAAGTGGTTTTGCTGAAGATTCTAGGAAATAAGTTTCTCTTTGTAGTAAGAAGTGCTGGTGAAGGCCCTGTTCTTTTCATGTGACTTTGATGGTGTGGGGCTGGCAGACTTGAGTTATCTACAGATGTTTTTCACCATGAGGGAAGTGAGTTTTACATAGAGCAAACCTGGGGCTGCAGGAGATGGGGGGTATGACATGGGGACATGGTGGTGTCAGCCCTAGATCAAGCTGGCCCGAGTCTCCCACGAGCCTATTATGCTTCAGAAACTTCCTCTTTTGGCCAAAGGAGATTCAGGATTTGTTGTTATTGTTTCTAACAGAATTTTAAATACTCAAACACTTTGTTTTAATAATCCTATCATATTTACCTTAATTTTAGGGTTGTGAGCAACCAACATTGACTAATGGTATAAAGTATTTAGGGTTAGCTTCTAATACAGCCAAACTATTTCATGGAATTACAATTAAAGAGGAAAGCTGCCCCTTTACTGAGAAGAAAGGAGAGGATTATACATCCACAAATACTGTTCCTAACTTCTTTCTTCTGATGTTGGAGTCTTTTTGATTGTAGAGAGTTAGGACCTCCAAACTCACTTTCTCTATTGAATTTAACTTCTTTTATATGCAAAAAACTTTACATCCTAGGCAGGCTTTGTGGATTACAATTTTAATTCCTGTACACTTTTGTGCTTTTAATGGTGCGCAGTCTGCCAGAGTTCAGCAGACTGTCTCTCAAAGGCTTTTTACCTATTCTTTTGCCATCTTTTTGTCTTGCTTGTGAATTCCGGAGACGTGACTTCGGAAATAGACAATTGAATACCCAAAATACATAGGTTCTATTTTCCCACATTTATTCATTTTCTTTCAAAGATCTAAGCACATCTGTTGTTTTTGAGGCATTTGCTTTCTAGAATTACCTTTCAGCAGTTTTTCTTCTTATGGAGACTCTTAATCAAGCTCAATATTCTTTCTCCACATTCTTCTGCCACAGGACCTGCATGTCCTCTCTCTGCACTCAGAGATGTCCAGCCCCTGGTTCTGATATCTCTTGTTTTTTCTCTAGGCTAATTTAGAGACTGTGCTCTCCCTCTTTCTCCTTTGGAATTTTGAGGATACCCATGGTAGTTCTACTGTTGGGCAAATTTTTATAATTTTTTTTCTCTCAGGATTCTACTCTGTCTTCTTTGACCTAAATGACCTCAGTGGCTTGTTTTGCTGCCTCTTCTGTTCCTGAACTCTCACAGCAGATTGCATAGCTTCTTCCTCTCAGCTTTCTACCTTCATCCTTTGATTATCACTTCTCTTGTTTTAAACTAGGTGACACTTAGACTTAAAAAACAAACAAACAAACACAAACAAACAAAAAACATGAGATGCCTGTGTGTTACTTGCACATTATAAAAGGTAAATCGAGTTTAATTCACATAACTGAGCTGAAGTTATTTTTATTTTACGAGAAAGTTCTGAAATGTGTCATAGGTTTAGGAAATAGAACAATGAGGAGCTGGAGCTGAGACTTGGTTTTTGTGCTGTAATTTCACCACCTCCTTAGGATTGTACAATTAAGTAGCTACTTAGATGTGAATTTTTTCCTAGGTAAGAAAGGAATAATAATTTGCCCATCTGACATCTTTATGGAGGAGAAACGAGGCTGGAGTAGAGTACCTCATTCCATTTTTTCTTTTTCCATGAATATGGTATGTGTTTACTAGATAAGGATGAAACAGTAATCGCCAGAAAAACAGAACATGTAAATATTTTACTACCCAGGGTTCAACCTACTTCTCTTTGTTCTGCTGACAATATGTTTCCATATTTTACTATCTGACTTCTCTTCCAACTTTTCTTCCTGTCAACTGTACTTTGATTTGTTTAGGTTAAAAGTGAGCATTCCTGGGGCCCAGCAGGATGGCTCAGTGGTCTAAAGTGCCTGCTTAGGAAAGCTTGGGTGGATGCAGGGACCACAGTTCGGTACACGGCACCACATGCTGTGCCAGCCCTGCCTTCGGGCTGGGCTGAGACGGCCATAAAAATAAACAATCAAACAAAAGTTCTGAAACAAGAAAAAACAATAAATAAAATTTAAAAAAATAAAAGTGAGCATTCCTTAATTCTTTCTCTCTCTCTCTCTCGCTCTCTCTTTGGTCTTTTTGAGACATAGGGTCTCACTATGCAGTTTAGGCTGGCTTTGAGCTCACTTTCTATAGCCCAGGTTGGTCTTGAACTCACACTGATTCTCCTCCTTCAGCCTCCCAAGTCCTGGGACCACAGGCCTGTGCCACCACAGCCCATCTCATTCCTTAATTCTGACAGTCCAGGATTTTCTGTTTTATTCCAGACAGTAATAAAATTTTGTGAATTTATTTTTCAGTTTTTGTTTCTTGTCCCGTATTTAAGTTGGAGTCACTTCCTTCATTTGTAGCTTGTTAGAAGTCATTTATAAAACCAAAAGTGGCTGCTACTTTAGGACAGTGCCTTTCCTGATTTTATTTCCAGCCCTACCAGTCACAAAAAGATTATGCAATGGGAAGATAAAAAACAAAAAGGGAAATTCACTTTTAATAGAGATATTTCTTTTCTTTCTTTCTTTTTTTTTTTTTTTTTTTTTTTTTTTTTTTTTTTTTTTTTTTTTTTTTTTTTTTTTTTCTTTTTGAGACAGGGTCTCGCTATACAGTTGAGGCTAGCCTTGAGCTCACTTTTGTAGCCCCAGACTGGTCTCAAACCACACTGATCCTCCTGCCTCAGCCTCCCAAAATGCTGGGATTACCGGCATGCGCCACCACTCCCCACTGAAATACTTCTTTATAGTGCTGTGTTTTGTGCTCTGAGCTGGCTCCTGGACAACCACAGAGACTCTTAAGGAAGTAAGACGATCATGGAATCAACAAGTTCTCTGGTCTTCCATGGAAAAGTTAATTTTTGTTTTTCTCTTCTACCCTTTCCCTATCTTTTTCTTGGTTGATGTTTATTTGACATCAGTTTCTTAATGACAGTAGGTGGTGGTTCCAAGAATATTCTATATTATCTTCTCCTGGACTTTGGACTTATTTTCCTTTTTGGTATTTTGAGAAAGAATCTCACTGTGTAGTTAAGGCTGGACCAGAGCTTACCATGTAACCAACGTTGGCCTCAAACATCATTATTCTCCTACCTCAGCATGTTAAATGCTGGAATTACAGGCTGATGTCGCCATTCAGAACTTTGGCTGTATTTATTTTTGTTGTTTTGTTTTTGATAAATAGATTCAATTTTGTTTTTGTTTCAGGAAAATTTTCCTTTTATTTTTTTTTGTATCAGCTGCTCCTTTTTTATTGTTTAAATTTAACACGGGTTATATTACATATTTTCACCATCAGATCAGTTTAGATTAATACATATAGGTATATAAGATTGATCAAACAATTAAACATTAACCCTTCTAAATCAACATTATTTTTTTTTTCTTTTCCCCTTTCTTTTCTTTGAAAGTTGACATATTGCGTATTGTCCTCACAATCGTTCTGTGTGGACATGACCCACCTCCCTATTGATGTTGCTTAGAAAAAAAAATAGGAAGAGAATATACTTCTCTTTGGACTAAGAGGAAGCAGATACATATATAGTCAAATGTTCTGCAATTGCAGTGGGACACCAGTGAATCTTGTGATGTTGGAGGCTATTGAATCTAAGCCTCCTAAAGCTCGTCTCACCAATCTAGCTCTGTGTTTCATGCATTGTAGTTAAGCATTTTTTTTTCCTTTCTGGGTGGGCAAGGGCAAGTTGAAGCAAGACCTGTATAACAAAACATTCTTTTTTTTTTTTTTTTCTTTTTTTATCTTCCAGG
>PVJA010005913.1:0-76385 GCA_004027025.1 Myocastor coypus
TAGGGAGGTGGGTCATGTCCACACACTGTACTCTGTAGAATGATTGTGAGGACAATATGCAATATGTCAACTTTCAAAGAAAAGAAAGGGGAAAAGAAAAAAAAAGTAATGTGGATTTAGAAAGGTTAATGTTTAATTGTTTGATCAATCTTATATACCTATATGTATTAATCTAAACTGATCTGATGAAAATACGTAATATAAACATTGTTAAATTTAAACAATAAAAATATAAAATTAAAAAAAAAAAAGAAAGACCAAGCGCAGGTGGCTGCCCAGCATCCATCAGCACAGTTCCCAGCCAGAATTCTGGAACCTCCCGTCTACAAATACTGGTGCCTATTTTAAACACTCAGGTACCTGTGAGATTTGAGGCATCGGTGGGACTCAGCTGTAACCATTGCCGGGCATCAGAGTCAGCCACCCCGGTGTCCATGGGTGTGCTCAGGTCGGGGTCCTCCTCACATGCTTGCCATGGGGTCACCAACAGCTCAGCCTCACTGCTGTAGCCCAGAGCTATGTCACCGCTGGCACTTTCACCTGCACAGGAGAAGGGTCAACTTGACACCATCCAACTGGTGGCCAGCAGGTCGCAGTTACTGACAGCAAGTAGCTGAACTCTGACAGCTAGTGTAGGAGGGGTGAACAAGGGCTGGGCAGAACCTTCAGAACCAGGTAGAGTACCTGTGAGACTTAGATAACATACAGGCAAAAAGGACGTGAGTGACTCTGCACTCCATAACCACTTGAGTGCAGCTCTCTTCACAGTGTCCTCACTAATTATCCCATAAACCTCAAAGATCATAGCATACCTCCAAGTTTTCTACTGGGACTTAGTCACTAGAAAACGACAGTGGGTGAAGGAAGACAGGATAACCAGCTCCACCACAAATGCCAGTTTACTCTATTGACAAAGAGGCTAAAGATGCTGCCTACTTCAAGCCTGCTATGGATAGATATAAAGTGAACAGGGTGAGTCACCTCAGTAATTTGGGGAGGAGATTTCCTGCTAAAACGGATTTTCTACAATAAACATTCTTTCCTTTAAACACTACAACATTCTAATTTGTCCTAATATAACTATGCTGAGCCATTAAGACTACTATAGCAGGGTTTAGTTGCACACAAAACAAATCTTCTGCTCCTGGAAGTCCCAATTCATGTCCTACATGTTATATATCTGCTCACCTTCTGTCTGCTCCCTGCACCTGCTGTCCCCAGCCCTGCTTTCTGGTCTGCTGCCCTCCATTCACTGGGCAGGTCTTGAAATGCCCATTGCATGTAGCTCTAAACTACAGAGGCAAAGCAGAACATGATGGGGGGCCCTCTACACCTCAGGAATGACCAGGCTACTGTGAGAAGGAAGTCATACCTGACTTCAGGAATGCCAAGGATAGTATATTATAATCTGCTTCAGGATTCCAACTGCATTTCATTCTAACTTATTTATGCCACTGACTTGAAGGCACTTCCTTAGCTCTGTGTTCCTGGCCTGTAGGAACTTTCTGGAGCGATAGCTTTCTCTCCTAGGTGTGTCTCCTTGCCCAGGCCCTAAGTCCCTCTGTGTCTCCAACCTGGACAAAGGCCTTTGGGAAGGAAGATAGGCCTCTTAGGTACAGGCAATGGCCTAGAATATTTTTCTAAACTGGATTAACCTTACATCAGCTTGGGTTCCAGGAAGAAAGACACTCTATTTTACGGCCATCTCTCTAACTGCTAAGATATCACTTGAGTTAGAAAGTAAGAAGGAAGTAAAACATATCAGAACATGGAGTTGGGAGATCACAGGCTGCACTTTCTAGAACTTACTCTTCTGTCTTTCCCTACATTTTCCTTGAGTCTGCTGCAAATCATCCTGCAGATCCAATTCAGCGGGGCTGCTGCTTCTTCGAACTAAAATCTTCAGACAAAAAGAAACATTTCATTTATTATATGAAAGTTAACATTTTTACAAGACTATAAAATTCCTACTCACATTTCTAAAAGAAAATAAACAACAATAATAGCAGCATAACATTTAAATGTTTTCCATTTGAAGGATATGTGTTCACGAATTACTAGAATTGAATTTTAAATTACTCAAGATCCGAAACTTCCATTTATATTCTCTACTTGTCCACTGATATCCAACTAAACGGATCTAATAGAAAGGATATCAACTTTTATGGAAATAATTTATTTAAAGTTCTGTTTGTTTCTCTGATCAAGCAGACATGTGGTGTGAGCATAAACTTCCGTCAAACCAAGCTATCCTTGAGTGCTCAGGCAGGAAAAGCACAGGCCTCCCACATGCTGCCCAAGGCCCACACAGTGTCTCCTGGCTAATATGCTACATGTGGTTTAACACTTAACACTGCTTCCCTTCTACTAAATGCTAAGGACTGAGAAATTGGGAGGTAATTTGCATCCTCGCAAATAGTCACAATTTGCTTGCAAAGACAAAATATACAGAAATTATACAAAATTATAATGCATAGAAGCACAATATGCAAATAAATTCTCTCTGAAAGGTATGCAAAATAAAACGTTACCTTAATTGGCTGACAGTTACAGAAGAGCTGTTCAAGGAGGCAATAGACATGAAGTGGCAGAGGGAGGGCAGGAGGGGACTCAAGGCAGGAAGCGGAGTAGTAGCAATCAGCAAGTTCTACGTGCAGGAAAAGCAGCAGATTGCAGCAGGCCATGCAGGGCAGCCAGGTGCAGAAGGAAAAAGACAAGAAGGAACTTGGACCCTCCGAAAGGGACAGCTGCTGGCAGGCGTTCAACATGACATTTAGGACTGTCCACCTAATATTGACAAACAAGCAGCTATATGTTCCAGAAACAGTTCAGTTAAAATCATAACTAGAAAGATGAGGCTAGTTGTTATCTGTGGGAGGGTGAAGAAGAAAACTGCTATGGAATCTCATGGGATTCAGGAATGAGAGAATGGGCTTCTGATGGTGGGAAAGGAGAAGAGAAATAAGAGAGAAGCTGCAGAATGACAGGCTGGAGTGAACGTGGACTGGAAAAATATTATATGATAGTAAGGCATAAATCTAGAAGGCAAAGGGAATGACTGCAACAAAGGGGGAAAAGAAGAAAGGGAACGAAGGAAAGAATGAGGAAAAGAACCTGAGAAAATTTCTGATAGTTTAATTTTTATCTTTGGGCTGAGCATTGGGGGAAGGGGCTGGCAGGTGGCAATAATTATCCAGGACTGTGAGATAGAGAATAAATCCAGTAATGAAAATGTAAATTTAAACCCCTCCACAACAGAGTACATTAAAGGACCAAAAACAAACAAAAAAACAATAGGGCTGGTGGTATAGCTCAGTGGATTAAGTGATTGCTTAGGGAAGTGCAGGGACCAGGGTTCAGTTCCTGGCCCCAACTGCCGCACCAGCCCCACTCTCAAGTGCGCTGAGCTGGCAATGGGGTCTGGGTGTGGTGGCGTGCACCTGTAATCCTAGCTCTTGGGAGGTACAAGCAGGAGGATCACTATGAGTTAGTACCCTGTACAAAAGGGAAAAGACAAGAAGGAACTTGGACCCTCCAAAAGGGACAGCTGCTGGCAGGCCCTTGACATGAGACTTAGGACTTTCCACCTGATATTGACAAATGAGCAACTATATGTTTCAGACAACTCTGTACAAAAGAAAGAAAGAAAGAAAGAAAGAAACCAGAGTGTGGTGGTGGACCCCTGCAATCCCAGTGCTGGGGAGGCTGAAACAGGAGGATCATTATGAGTGCAAGCTGTGTAATGAGATCCTGTGTCAAATACATACATACATGCATACATACATACATACATACATACATCTTTTTAAAAAGCCAGGAATTCCATAAACTAATTACAATGTTGAATAGTGAACAAAAAGGAGGGACCAAGATGTATAATTAAGAAACAGAACAACTACTAAGCTAAAGAAAGACAGGACACAAAAAAATTTAGGAGACTATATGAAAAATCATTATACACTTTTAAAGAAGGATATTATACAATACAAAAGCTACAGAGCCATATACCCAGGACATTTCTTCAATGGCAGAGCAGAATGTAGCTCTTTAGCTTTGGGGTGCATGAGACAAAACATGCTCCAACTGAAGAATCGGATCCTACTTGCACAATGGGGCTCATTGGAAGTTAAACCTTTGACAGATCCTCAAGACCCCAGGACCCAGAACTACTACAATGGAAATCCTGTATTCCCACTGCAGCTGGCAAAGTACCAAGATGCCAGGCATAAAGCCAAACTCATCAACTCACAGGATACACTAATGTAGTACTATCCTGGTAAACCTCCTCCAACTTACACAACCAGGTGTTCTGCAGAGTAAGGTCCCCAACTAGGAACTCACAGACACCAATGAAACCCAAAGTGCAGACTAGCAGGCATAAGAGTCAGAAACAGCAAATGCTGGATGGAGGTGGGGCCCAAGGATTTCAGATAGCACTTAAATTTAGCCCAAAAGATTATAAACATTTTAAAGAAAAAAAAAGATGAGATTCACAAGAGAATAGAAATTACAAGATATATTTCAGAATAATGAACTTGAACTTCAAAGCAAAAAGAAAAGAGAAGAGAAAAATTTAAAACTTGGCAATTTTTGAAGAAATGTTGCCAAGGATATTTCCAAAGTGGCAGAGACTGATATCTATGGGCTGGTGGCATGCAGCACACACCAAAGAGGGCCGGTGAATAAACTGAAAGGAACCTGTTGCTAAATAAGCGGTGTAATCTGAAGAGAAAGCACAAGCATAGCAAGAAACACGCAGAGAAGTACACAGAAGCTTCGTGTCAGAATCAGTGAAGGACAAAAAGCAGTAGGGAGAAAAGGCTGCATCAAAAAGAGGTGGAAGGGAGAAAGAAGTAGAAGGTGGGTAGTAACTTAAGAGGCCAGGCCCTGTCCAGAGAGACAACAGACCAGGCATCAAGACAGGAAGTATCACGATGGAGGCTTATACATCACAGAATGGCACACACGAGAGAGGGATCAATAAATGAAAAATGATTTCAATAAATGAGACCTGGGACAAATAGTGACCTATGGGAGGGAAAATGAGCCTGGACTCCTACCTCCTTCCATAAACAAGTAATAGTTTAAGGCAGATGAAAGACTTAAAATGTAAAGCGAAATGGAAAACACTTGTAGAATAAATTTAAGGTAATACTGTTATTTCTGCATAGTTGAGATTTTTAAAAAAATTTTATAAGCCTCTAACCACAAAAGCATTAATATAAAATATCAAAATGAAGGATTTTATCATCAAAAAACACCATAGAAAGAATGAAAATATAAGCAATGCATTGGAAGATGTTTTCTATAAACATAACCAAGACAAGATCAGGATCAGCATTCAGACTACAAAGACCTAGAACAAATAAAAAGAAAAAGATAAATCAGCAGTAAACAATGAACAGCATCAGCAGATATTCCACAGATAAACAGAAATGACCAGTCAATGAGGACAGATATTATGCCTGCTTAGTAATCTGAGAAAAGCAGATAAGAGAGCTTAGTTTCACCTACTTCCTCCATATAAACTAAAAATCTGGCAACAGGTATGTGGATAAGAATGTGGATGGATGGTAATTCTCACTGGCAAAAATGGAAGCAGACCAACCATTTTATTTATTTATTTATTTATTTATTTATTTATTTATTTATTTTTGTCTTTTTGAGACAGGGTCTCGTTATGCAGTTCAGGCTGAGCTTGAGCTCAGTTTTGTAGCCCAGGTTGGTCTCGAACTTGCACCGATCCGCCTGTCTCAGCCTCCCGAGTGCTGGGATTACAGGCATGTGCCACCACGCCAGGCTTGACCAACTATTTTAGAAAACAGATATTTTGAAAAGAAGAACATTCTTTTATTGCATAATTTACTAATCCCATTCCAGTGGCCATCCAGAGGGAAAACCTTAGACATGTTGATCTCAAGATACACAAATCTGCCCATCAATAAAAGAATGGAGGGGCTGGAGAGATAGCTCAGTATAATAAGTGCTTGCCTGGCAAGTGCAAGAGCCTAAGTTCAATCCCTGGTTCTGAAAAAAAAAAAAAAAAAAAAAAGGAAGAAGAAGAAGAATGGAAAGACAAATGGAATGATGGAATGCACATTTCCACAATGGAGTATCACACATGAGAGAAAGTGTGATGATTTATTGCCACATGCATAGTGTGGACACAACACAGGTATAAACACTGAGAGAACACAGTGCCAGGCCAGCATAAGAGGTCTTCCTAGAAAGTCTGAAAGAAGGGGGAACAGAACATATTGTTTGGAAATACAGAAATAACAAAGTCTAGAGCAAAACAAGGGATGAGCACATACACAGCTAAGGTAACGCCACTCTCTGAGGGGAGGTGACAGAGAGGAACAAGGAAGAGAGCTAGGGGCCAAAGAAACAGCACGAGAAATATTTTGACTCTTAAGCTAAGTGACCAGTTTGTGGGTATTTGTCTTCATTGTTGACACACAGAACATACACAGGGGAAGTGGTATAAGCCTTTATAAACATAAATGAACTTAATGTTGGTTATCTTTCAAATAGGAAGGAGCAAGAAGAGCCCTTCTCTTTATTTTGTATCCTCATTTGACATTTACATTTTCTACAAATATAAAATACATTTTAAACAAATGAATAAATATAGACTACCTATTTTAATTTTCTTCTTTGAATTTATTTGCTTTTAAACAAACACTGCTTTTAACAAAAGAAAGCAAAAGAGATCTTTGTAAAGTTTGCTTATCTAGTAACTCATGCCCAGTGGAAGCTATTATCTCAGTGTCAGGAGCAAGGAATATGAAAAGCAAGCTTTACAAACAAGGAAGCCAACTTGAATGGATGCCAGAGCTACAGATATACCAAGGAGCGAATTCCACTTACTCTTGACTTTTTTATGTTTATAGCATGACTATAATTTTATATAGAAAGCCAACAAAATCTATGGCCCTATAATCTATCTTAGTGGAGAAAGAAATTTTTTAAATGTCACTGCCACCAGTACATTCATTTATTGTACAGTAAATTGTTTACTTTTAATGATAAATGGATAATGTTTAAAACTCTTACTGTTATTCCTTCATGTTCTCTCTTCACCACACCTTTATTCTCTTGGCTAGGCTTGGGTTCTGAAGAAGTCAAATTCTGTGAGATTTCTACCTTTTGACCTAGAGATTCAGGGGAAAAATTGACAGAAAGGATGCATCACAAGGTAAAAATAGAAAAGAAGTTTATAAATATAGCAAGTGCCCCATCACTGAGCTAAAGCCCCTGCCATAATAATAATAAGCAGCAGCATCTTATACAAAGAGCAAAACATCTTTTAGGTAACACATTTTCTCAAGTGATTTTTTTTTATTGTATTTTTTTATTTCAAAAAGATACCTTCAGAAAGAAAACTTCACTGCTCTATTGATGGACTCATATAACCTTGACATTAAGAAATATGAGATAATTTTTAAGAAATGATTAGGACATATGAAATCAATAAGGTAGGCTTATTTCTTCATTAACTCATGACACTGAAATGGAGTAAGTACTTGGGATCCTAGACACGCTGTAAACACATGCTTCACTGTAAAATATGCTATGCACTCACTATTTACCATCTGCCTCTTGGCTTTCCAAACTCTGTTCTTGCTCAAAGTTGTTGCAGAAGCTGTAAATGCTATTAAAAGTTGTGTTTGTTTTTGCCTGGTGCTGTGGCGCATGCCTGTAATCCCAGCTACATGGGTGGCTCAGGCAGGAGGATCGAAAGTTCCAAGGCCAGCTTGGGCAACTTAGCGAGTCTCTGTCTTAAAACAGAAAAAATAAAAAATAAAAAAAATAACAAGGCCTAGGGATGTAGCTCGGTGGTAGAGCTCTTGCATCGCATGTACAATGCCCTGAGTGCAATCCCTTGTTTTCCCCAGCAGTAAAAGTGGTTATGTTCAGCCTCAGCAGAGCCTGCTAGCTGTTAGTGCATTGTTCATAAGCCTGCTCAGCTTGTCACTCTCATTTCCAGCATCTTGGGCTCTGTTCACAGCCTGTTCTTTCTTCCCGCACACTGCCTCCCTGCCTTCTACCTCATCTGCTGCTTCTTCTGACCTTGCAAAGAACACTGTCTGCCTCACTCCTACTCTGCCATCTGGCTCCCTTCTAGAGCTCAACCACCACAAACTTGAGGAATAACGATATGTGTGCATACAAACACATATGCACATACAATTTAGATCACTATATTAAAACATTTCATTGCTAGCCATCACACCCTTGTAGTCAAATTAGAAAGTAATTCCCTTGAAATAAACCTATGCAAAATAAACGCTGTAGAAGGCAACCTATCTCCAGTCCCCATCCCAAAGCTCCACCCTAGCAAGTGAAGACCCCGGTACCCTGAGATGTATCCAGGGCCCTTGGCTCAGGGATGTCGGACGTGCTGCTACTCCGGAGGACTGGCTGCTGTGCCACTGAGAGCTGGCCCAGATCTGCTGCAGGGGTGCTCTCTGACTGCGGATTCTCTTCCACTTCTGTGAGCATGAACACAACACACATGGGATCATGCTCCAAGACTTTACACAACTGACCAAAAACATGAAGTTTGAGGTATGCTCTTATAAAAACTTAGCAATAATATAATGTTCATTTATATTGTAAGCCTCCTACATTTAATATTAGTTTTCTACTCTATGAATATATTTCCACTTAAATTCTATTGTCGTTCTGTTTTTCAAAGTGAATGTGGAAGGAAAAAGGCAAAAAAAATCAAAACAAAACAAACACAATAAATGGTCGAGAGCTGTAAATCATTTGCAATTTTAGGCCTAAGAAGGAAAGAAGTATCCAACAGTCCAGGAAATACAAGGAATGGGTAATTTACATGTGAGGAGAACATATATGCATAATACACATACACACGTATGCATGCATGCACATTATAACAATGAGAGACACTAGGAATTTCTATTGCATTATTTCTTCTAACAGAGACAGGAACAACAGTCCAAAGTAAGCTGCTCCTTAATGCCTTTTGTTGGGAGGGACACTATGGGGGATAGAACTTGGCACCTTATGCTTGTCAGGAAGGCACTTATGCCACTGAGCTGTCTCCTCTGCCTTTAATGCCTTTTTTGATACCTTGTGTTTATTGTCTTTTGAAATGTTTAACTAACCACTACGTGACCCACTAGTACTTTTAGAGAATCAGTATAAATACAAAATAAGACTACCAAAGATGAGTCAAGACCACTGGCTGATCTCAGGACCATTGCAAACTATGCTCCCCAGAGAATGAGCTTGTTCCTAGGCTGTTTCTAGGACAGCTCATTTCAGTCTTTCAAAGCCTAGAACCATCACACCAGCCTCTCTCTAGCATCACAGCTACAGGACTGTGTCATTTCTCTTCTGGCTCATTTTCACAATTACTGAGTTGTCCCTGGCCCCCTCTTTGCTACCCTCATGTCTACTTTCTTTTAGGCCCCCAAATAATTCCCTCTAAAACAAAGGTGTGCCACTGCCCTATAAGTCCTGGGGCCTCTCACAGGGGTTAGGTATCCCCTGCTGGCCTCCTGGCACCTGCTGCTTCACAGCAGCTCCAGAAGCTCTCTTCCCAATGCTCCTGACCTGCCTGTGGCTGCTGCTTTCTTCTTGTTGTCTTGTCCCTGGCACTGGCCTCAGCCCTAGGCCCTCATCTCTGAGGTGCTGCCTTACCACATCTCCCCCATGCCCCACCACAGGACCCTACATATAAGCCCTACCACTCTGCAGCTTCCTGGTGCCACATCCACTGATGGTGCCATAATTCTTCTCACTGTATAACCAGGAAGCCGTGTGTTCTCCGAAAACTCTAGGCGCAATGTTTCTTTTTTATGGTACTAGAAATTAAATGCAGGGCCTTCACTCTATATTCCTAGTCCTTTATTGTTCTTATCTTTCCTTTTTTTTTTTTTTTTTACTTTGCAACTAAGGTAAAAAGACTAAGTTGTCCAGGCCTCGGCCACCCAGAAGGCTGAAATGGCAGGTGGGAACTTTAGTCCCTGTAAGAAGAGAACAATTGGATTTGGCCTGTGTTCTCTTAGCTGCTATATGTCCCTCCCCACTCAACCCTGAAAATGGAGACTCGCCCCTTAATCTGAGCTAGGAGCCAAAGCCAGGAAGAAGATGCTATATGTAGGGTCATTCTAAACTTAACACACAGGATTTCCACAAAGGGTTGCTGCTATATATTTCCTAGTGAAACAAAAACACACATCCATTTTATAGTATCCTGATGGGAGTTACAAAATCTGAAAATCAGGAAATCTGTGTAAGTTCTAGAGCACAGTTTAAGTGTGTGATGGAAGTGAGCATGAGGGGTGAGAAGAGACAGGCTGAGGTGGCAAAGAAGGGGCAGTCCACAGCTCCATCCTTCCCAGGGGTCTGTGTGCCACACAGAAGCACAAGGCATGGGTGCACGTGTCTACCTGCACACCCTAGGTCCAGAGCCAGCCCTTTCCTGGGTCTCTTTCCAGAAGCCCCTCTCCTACCTCCCCGATCTTTCACTGCTTAATCTGCTTACACAGATGCTGCCACCTTCTGGTAAGAGGTATTTGTTAATCCTTTACCAGTAGAGAGAGCCAAAGAACTAGTGGGAAGAGTGGGTTTTCAGTTTCTTAAACTTGATGGCAAAATTGCTAGATGTTGGTTCCATGTTCATGAGCAGAACAAATAAGAACTGAGCCAACACTGGCTGCATCTGTGCACAGATAAAGAGCATCACCATCTGGTGGGATAGAGTACAGCCACAGCACTGTGGCCTCAGGATCTGTATCCCCACGGTCCTCCGCACAGCAGATGGGAAGAGCCTGCGCCCATCACTGGCCCCTGTCCAACAGGCAGGCCCCCTGCCCTTTTATGGCTTGTGCAGTAAGGCTGTCAAGAGGGACTTCAGATAGAAAAGCCTTGGCTTTGTAAAAGGAGAAGGGGTGAGGGGCAGTGGTAACTGGGTGGGAGGGGGCATCCTGGTGCTAGTTCGCTGCTGTGTGGCTAGGCCTTAAGCTAGAGAGGCTGGGAAATAGAGAATTTCCAGTTATTCTTAGCCCAAACGTAAAGCCACTTTGTAAGTGTGCACTTCTAGGCTTTTTTTTTTTTTTTTTTTCATTCTTGCACTGGGTGTGTACTCAATACTTAGCTTACATAAATGGACAAACAAGTGACACATTCTGGCATGCTCCCTCTATGACAGTGCTTGGGCTCCCTCTGCTGGCACCTTACTTGTTAAGGAGGAGTGCTGTTGTGTGGCTGCCCTGTCACCCAGTGTCATCCAGTCAAGACACAAGATTCCCTAATAGTCACTGCAGAAAAGAAGCAATCCAAGTTATATAAAAACAGCAGGATGAATCTTGGACTTGATGCATTGCCTGTTCTGACCATTAGATAATGCCTGTTTGATCTACTTCAAAGACATGAATTCTAACTCCATTGCCAATTCATTACTTTTTTTTTTTTTTTCAAAAGTCTCACTCACCCAATAACCCTAAATTTAAAAGCACTTCCTCATTTCTTGATGATATAGATTACACAGCACTATTACTAAACCGCTGCTTTCTAAGCATGCATTCAAAAGATCAGAAAAATGATCAAAGAAGGGTAACTTAACTGTCTTACCTACTGAGAGAACAGTCTGCATGATTAGGGCAAGTGTGTAAGCTCTTTAGTGACTTCTTCCTGAAACATCTGTTTTTCAAAGCAATTTCACTCATTTTGAGGCTTCCTTAATCAATCTTTTTAAATAGAATGAGATTCATTCTTCAACACCCAAAATTCTATGTTCTATTTACTCCTGGTACAAGGCCGCATAAGCAAAACTAAGAGTGTAACTTCCAAAATTTTGAGCATCAAACAAGATACAAACTTGAAACTCTAGGAAGCATAAGAGAAGGAAGGCAGCCATTCAGCACCTCAGGGTTTTCCCAAAGTAGAGACACCTCAAGGCCAGGCAGCCCTGGTCCTGTCAGGGAGCACTTTTGCAGAACCCCACATGAGGTGTGGAGCCAGGCAGGCAAGGTTTCTCATTGGGATCTGATGCCTTTCTAGCAGAAAAGGCAGTTGATCCTCTGCTACTCTTATGATGCTCCCCAAAGAAAACAGAATCTGCCATCCTCATGGACTGCCAAGGGAACAGACTGATAAATGTTGAAAGGGGGCTAAAACTTCAAACAGCTGGAAGTGTTCCCACAAAGGAACAATTCTCAGACTACCCCCTACAGCTCTGTTTGTACATGTGTGTATGTGTATGTGTATATATAACACAGTTATCCACATTGATGGAAACATATGGTTACCAGTCTCCCAAAATACAAGCAATAGTTCCTTTCCCCCAACACAATTAACTCCCCAAATTCTGTTGCTGCCAAATGAAGAGTTCCCAAAGGGTCAGACTGACATATCATAGTGTCTGAAGGGAAATCTGTCTCTCTTGCTTATATGACTAAAACAATTTTGGTGTTTAGGTAAAGTTGATACTTCAACTCACAGATTAGACTACTTACACAGATTAGATCAGAAACAGGAAACATTAAGTAAAAATAAAACTAGAAAACTTTGATATGGTAGTGAACTTGTGGCCAGAAAGAAAAATTCAGTGTCGGTTATGGTGGTGCACATCTGTAATTACAACACACTGGTAAGCTGAGGCAGAAGGATAACTAGTTTGAAGCCAGCATGGGAAAATAGTAATTTAGAGAGATGACTATCTCAAATATAAGAAATAAAAATGGGCTGGAGATACAGCTCAATGAGAAGGCAGTGGGTTCAGTCCAGAGTGTCACTAATTTAAGAAAGTGAAACAATATGGAAATAAAGTAGATTGTGAAATAAAATTTTTCATCAAGAAAAATAAATTTCTTTATTTGCACATATCAGTGAGAGATTAGCAGGATATGCCCAAGCACTGGGATTTAAAGTGGAGCTAGTGGGACACAAACTCAGTGCTCCACACTGCCAAATATGGGTGGATGTGTACGCGGACTGGGGCCTGCTGTACACTGCTCTTGGCCCAGTCTTTTGATAGGACAGTCACAGAGGACAATGGCATCATGCTTTCTGTAATAATGAACAATTGGCATCAGCCTAGGAAAGAGGTTGCTACTGGAGCTGTGAAAGCGGCAAGAGCTCTCCAAATCACTATGCCACATCCCTTCATCCTTTGTGCTATAGGGACAGTAAAGGAAGAAAATCAGACCCAACCAAGACAGTTCCATTTTGTGCCACAGCAGGGATTTTTGCCACTTCCTTGCTACAAGCTGGCCGTGGTGCTACGCGATGTTTCACAGGTCCATGGCTCCCACCCAGCACTGCAACAAAATACCTCCGGATGTTGCCCAAACTGTTCCAGTCAAGAACTACTGCTCTAAGGCATTCAATGTCTATTAGAACCATGTAAATATATACAAGGAACCAGCAATCTGAGTAAATAAAATGTAATGCTGAATGAGAACAAAATATTCCAGAATGTACCTAATACAAAGAAGAGACAGTTGTGAGAAAACATTCCAGAAAAACTAATTTAAGAAAGTGAAACAATACGGAAATAAAGTAGACTGTGAAATAAAGTTTTTCATCAAGAAAAAAATCCTTTTAGGTATGTATCGGTCAAATAGGGAGCAAAATTACTTAAAACATTTTGTTAATTATCTCTGTAAGCAAGACTTTCTGCAAAACCAAATAATGAAAACATTTTCTTTTAAAATAATATTTAGCTTGTCTTAGAATCACTGAAAAATGTCTAAATATGGATGTAATGATTGACTGTAGAAAAGTGAAACCTTTGTTGAGGTAACTTGGGCAAAAAGCACTTGGCACTGTAACATCATTTTTAAACCTACATAATAACTATACATATTCACTGTACACAATGTATTGTCTTTATTCCTATATACATTTTTTTTTTTTTGTCTTTTTGAGACAGGGTCTCGCTATGCAGTTCAGGCTGGCCTTGAGCTCACTTTTGTAGCTCAGGCTGGTCTTGAACTCGCACCAATCCTCCTGCCTCAGCCTCCCGAGTGCTGGGATTACAGGCGTAAACCACCACGCCCAGCTCAATTCCTATATACATTAAGTGATGATTATATCAGGGTAATTAGCATGTGTCACTTCATACTTTTAGCAAAGCTTCAAGATGAATATATTCTAAACCCTCTCTTCTGATTATTTGAAATATGCAATCATTATTGTAAACCACATTGATTCACCCTGCTGTACCATGTGCTATAACATCTTTTTAAAACATCAGTGTGTAATATGACTAACTTCAGTTATCAGCCGGCAAAATTTCATGGAGAACATATATTTGTCTTGGAAAGCAGCACTTTTTAGCATTTTTTTTTTACTCAACTTTCAATTACCAGTAGGAATCTGCATAAGCTAATCATTTTATATATGGATATGTTTTACTATCTATAAGGAAATCCTATCTCACAATTACCAAGTATTTTCAGTTCTTTTCTTTCTTTCTTTCTTTCTTTCTTTCTTTCTTTCTTTCTTTCTTTCTTTCTTTCTTTCTTTCTTTCTTTGAAGGTACAGTAAGTATTCTAATACTGACATGCTCAAAACATTTGTAAAAGTTTTTAAGAATTCCCCTATTTTCTGTAGGAACCCAAGACACATGAAGGCAAGTATCACATTGCAGCTATTAAAAGCTTTGGGCCTTAAAGAGCTTCCTATCCTCAAAGGGCAGCAGTTCCCAGAAGTTTCTGTTGACCAACTCCTACCCAACATCTGAGCTCATAAATACAGTTATCAGTATCCACTGGCACTAACTCAGCGCAATGGCAGGCAGCGTGCATGATGTGGGAACAGTGATGGAGGAAGGCCCAGAGGATGAGGGAGAAGGACAGGGACAGGAAGGGACACACGAGGTGGTGTTACAGTACCTGACAGCCTGTGAGAGCAAGAGGAGTAAGAGAGACCAGGTAAGAGAGCGCTCACGGTGTGGAGCAGGAGCGGGACGCTTTTAGTGGCAGGCAAAGCCTCGGGGAGGTGTACACAGTTGCTGATAGACTGGCTTCGCTTAGCTTCCAGGAGAGATAAAGTGATATCATGTCAGAAGCATATCAAGACCTTTCACTGCTTATTATGCTATTTCTGGGCTCTCCTCACACATCAAAAGGAGGTCATTTTATACTTTAAAGAAAGTACAGAGTACAGTATTTAATCACAGGCTAAATAAATACAGTCAACTTTCAGTCAGTCATTCTGAGGCAGGAGTGAGCAACCCCAGGGAACTCATTTTAGTCCACAGTGCCTTCTATGCTAAGCCTTCTTCTACTCTGCATCGATCACACTTGGGCTGTTCATTCAGGCAGATATGATGATCCCTTTTCCCTCCTGCAGGTCACAGATAGGCCACGGTAAGAGGAGAAAATAATGCCTGAGATGAAAATTCTTCTATAAGGAATAAGTAACTCAGAAACCGGTTTGCTGAGAGATGACTGTATTCAAAGCAAATCTTCTATAAATTAAGATATCCTACAGGCTCAAGAACACACAAGAGTCAAGTTGAATATTAAAAGACTCAGTACATGAAAACAATGTGAAATGTCTGCATAAAACATCCTGTTGTGCCATGTTTCATGCTTATTAAATGCGTATTTTCTTGGTGTCATCTTCATGGTATTTTCTAAGTTTTCTGTATACTAGCAGTAAAAGAAATATTTGAGGAAATGGGAGAACAGAGGAAGAGAACATGTTTCATATCTATAAACCACAATCTATGCAATCATTTCATCCTTTAACATACATATAAAGGTTTATTTGCTATACTGCTTTTACATACCTCTATTATTTACATGATGAAACAAACTACAAGTGATAGTGGCACAATTGCAACTTTGCCTATTAAAATTCCCAGCAAGAGGACAAACCACACTGTGATTATAGCGTTAGCCATGCAGAAAATTAGCATAAAAATGGGGCCAGGGAGATAGTTCAGTAGTCTAAGCACCTGCCTGGCAAGCACAAGGACCTGGGTTTATCCCTGGTACCTGATGCCATGCCTGCCCCGGGTGCATCATGCTGGCCACTGAAACCAAGCATGGTGGTACACCCCTGTAATCTCAGTGCTGGGGAGGCTGAGACAGGAGGGCCACTATAAGTCTGAGTTACATGGTGAGAGCCTGTGCCTAAATAAATAAATAAATAATAAATATTAAAAAAAAAAAACCCAATCAGCTCACTTCAAATTTCCTAAGAGATCTGTGCATCTCTCAATATGTCATGCTCTCATTTAAGTATTGCTTTAAATGTTTTCCTGTTAGAAATAAAATCATTCCCCTTTTCCTAAATTTTAGAAATGATAAAATATGGAATGTTTCATGTGGAAATTAAGAATTGCTCTGGTCACTCGCACACTTTATTCATTCATTCATTCATTCATTCATTTATTTATTTATTTATTTATTTAGGCTTTTTGAGACAGGGTCTTGCTATGCAGTTCAGGCTGGCCTTGAGCTCACTTTTGTAGCCCAAGCTGGTCTCGAACTCACACCGATCCTCCTGCCTCAGCCTCCCAAGTGCTGGGATTACAGGCATGCGCCACCACGCCCGGCTCACTCGCACAGTTTAGACATGTCAATTCTGACCATCATTCAACTCAGGGACAGAGTATTTCTTTAGGACTGCTCATGGGATTCTGGAGTTGTCTTGTAGTACTCTCTTTGTTAAACTCATGGTCATTTCTCTACGCTGCAACTGTATGGCTTGTATTTTAAGTTTCACCTTCATTATCTTTCAAAGCCAGGGCCAGGCTTGGCATATATAGGTATGCATTCCCCAAAGGCCTTCCCCTGAGAGCACTAACAAGCACAGCCCAGATGGCTGAACAGTGCTGAGTATTTTTAACACACTGATGCCTCTATCATGCAGGTGGTTTACAACACCTTATGGGAATGGGGTGCAATGTCTTCAGAGGCTGTATTGGCCACAGAATGGCACAGAAGCACTGAGTATATAGTAACCTGCTATTGTTAACATGCAAGACTAAAATTTAACAAGTGCTTTGCATTAGCACTTTTATTATCACGAGATACAAGGGCAGCATGGGGCAGGGGAAGTCTTGACTGCTCAGGTAAGGTGCTAAGTTTGATAAAAACCTTCCAACCTCCTTCTATGAAGGAGCCAGTGACAGAAGAAAAGCATTTTTAGGAACTGGAATGAGATAGGAAATCAGTGAATCAGTGTCATCAAAAGCTTCATGATGGCTGGGGAGATAGCTCTGTGGCACAAGTACCTGCCTGGCAAGTGTAAGGACGTGAGTTCGAACCCAGGTCCAAAAAAAAAAGCTTCATGATAGTAGAAATGAGTTCCCTCCTCAGGGGATAGGATGAAGGAGAGCAGAACAGGAGGTTCAGGTACAAAGTGTGGTAATTACCACTAAATGCTTGGCCAGAATCAAAAGCCCTTGGAGTTAAAGGACATTTTCATTAAAAACTCCAACAGCATTCTAAGCCATCTCTACTAATCTTTCAATAAGCACTAAAAAGAATGGTGAGCTTCAGTCCTTAGTTTATGGCCACAGGATCTTATGATTTTCTGAAATCAACATGCTGAAAGTCAATTACAATTGCTTGGTATTATCAATAAGAAAAACTACAGGAAACTGAGATGTAGCTGCTTTAAACATAAGCTACACCCTCTAAGCCACTGCAGAGAAAACCATTTGTTCTTATTAAATATTGGATACAAACTACAAAAGTTATTTTTTCTTCCTCTCTCTTTTTGTATGTATGAGTAAAATTCAGCAAAGCGGTAAGATTGGATGGTTCTTGGTCAATTTCTTGTTAATTCAAATACAGTATAAGATAACATCCATCCATGGGCACTAAAAAACTCACTTTTGCAAAGAAGCAAAACACAAAAATATCTCTATCCAGTCCTGAAAAGTGAGTACATCCTCCTTTTTCCTTCCCAGAATGATTATAGGCTCTCTTGAGATTACCATTGGTTTAATGATGACAATAATGTAACTAAGGTGCATTGTTCAAAAACAACTCTCTATTTCTTCTATTTTACACCAATATCTCACTCAATGTTAACAACTGAAAGTGTTTTTCATAATTGAGAGTTTTGAGGATTAAATACTAAGAGCCATGATCTGAAAAGTAACTGGAACAGATGCCCAAAATATGGAGAAATGTTTCATCTAAATTCTGAGTAGAATTTTAAAACATTGTATTCCTGAAGTCCCTGTTAGATAACAGCTAGGTTTCTCAGAATTAATTAAATCATCACTTACCAGTTGCTTTTTGGCGGACATTGTTTCTTGCCTTCTCTACTCCTGGTGCCCCTGATGTGGTGGCACTTCTGAACCGCATGGGTTCAGTCACGTCCGGGTGGCTCCGCCAGCTGAGAGAAAAGGATCTTCCCACAGTGGTCCCTTTCTGAGAATCCAGAACACAGCCTGTGGACAAAAGGTGAGCAAGCAGTCTGAAAGCTGAACTCATCTCCATTCCTGCATGCTCAGCCAGGGTGTACAGGGAGCGAAAGACAAAAGCAGACTCCTGCTGCAGACAAGGGACACTTCCCCAGAGCACCGTTCCAGTCATCTGTGACAGGCCAGCAACCTGAAAGTCCCTGTCACTGAGCAATCTCCATCTTCATTATATTCACTTCAGTATACAAAACAATGTATTAATAACCCTTTCTCAATACAAGACAGGGTCAAATGAAGTTACACAACAGTTGCCAGGACACTCCTAAAATCACTACTTATAAACCAAAGTTCGAAAGCCTAGTGTTAGAACACTGTTGCATCCTGACTCCAAATCCTCTGCAAATCCCCAGGGAAAGCTGATCATAGCTCCTAATGGAGACTTAGTTGAAGCAATAAGATAATGACAATCTATATATAACATAACACCTTATTTTGGGAAAAACTTCAAAAACAACATAGCATTGGAATTAGAAATTCACTTTCTCTGTCTGATCAATTATTTCAGAGAGGTCAAGAACCCAAAATATAGGAAGAAAGAGAATATGAGCCTTGGGATTTGGGCCCAGGTATGATGAGCAGAGCTGCCACCCATAACGTGCTTTCACTGTTAGTTCCTCTGCCTGTGTTGGTGGCTGTCATTCATCTATTGCTTAGTAGTCAAGTGTTTCCATAATGAATATTTAAATTCTACTTTAGAATAAAGCAGTACAAATTAGAAACATGTATCATTTAAATCATTTCAATGTATGTATCACATAATCATTGAAACCATTTGTTTTGTGGCACTGTGTAAAGTGTGTTTGCAAAGGAGGAGGAGAATATTGCAGGGCAGTGAGGGTGTGCATGTGGTCCCATGTGCAGCAGTGGGGGAACATCTGTGGCAGTGCAGTACTCCTACAAGTGTGGAGACCAGCTCTTTCCTGTCCAGACCAGGGCCTACCTTTGCCCCGCTGCTTCTTTTCCGTCTGCTCACTCAGCTTGTCTAGAGGTAGGTTTGTCATCTCAACTCCATACACGGTTCTTGCCAGCACCGCAGTCAGAGAGTCCATGATGTTGGCCCACTCGATAATGAGCTCCTCCCACTCAGTGAGGGAAGACAGCACACCCAGAAAGTCATCCCAGAGCTCCCGAGAGATGAACACACAGAGGTTTGCTCGGATCCATGCCACGATAAGTGTCTAAATCCAACCGACACAAGAGAACCAGACACAGAGAGGTGTAATATTGGACATGGTAGCCTGTTGCTATTATTAAAGTTTTAAAATGAAAAATATTTTGGATTTTTTAATCCTCAAAACTAATTCGTCTAACTGTAATCAGGATTCAGTTATCACGGTGTATACCAGTACTGTTCTACAGCATGTGCCAGCCCAGCTGTGATGGGGAGCTCTCCTGCTACCTTCTATGTGTGAGCACCTGCTCTGCTCACTAGGGGGTCCCAGCCTGCCTTTGCTCCTCCTGCAGAGAAGAGCTCCCACAGTCTTCCTCTTTCCACAGACCCTTGCTCAGAACCTCCTACCCCAACTTACTCCCCCAGTGCCTGCCATCAGCACCCATTATCTAGTTGTGCATCTTAAAATGATAAAAAACACTTCCCTTGGCTACAGATCTTCCTGGAGAGACAACCTCAAAAGGAGGCAGCATGCTCAGACCTTGTCTCCACCTCCCTGCTTCCTGGACTCCTGGACTGCGACTGCACTGAGTCTGTGCACACAGCCCAAGTCATGCCTTGGCCTCCTGCCCTCTCAGACTCCTTCCAGAGCTGCACTCACTTGCCCAGGGTTGTGGGCACAACTGGACGGCTGCACACTTCTGGGCCTTTGCAGGTGCATGTCTTGTCCTTCCCTGTGCCATCTTCTGATCTAATGCCCACTAATTTTTCAGGTAACAACATGAATCTCTGTCCTCCAGGAACATACAGATGTCTTGAAAAACTTTTAACACAGACATAGAAGAACTGAAAAATATGAATCTGTCTATAGTTTGGCAGGCCTTCTCTGACCACATGAAAAGAACAAAATGACCTTTTAAAAAATACTTCTTTTTTTTCAATTTATGTTTCCTACACTTTTTAAAAAGATAAAAATGTGAAGTAGAACCACAACAGTTAAATATATATAAAAAATAAGATTTAAAATTTGTTTAAAATCTGGCACTAATATGAATAACTTTTTAAGATTAAGAATCATGTCAAAGAAAATAATTACAAATACTTCATTGAATATTTTTATTATTACTAAACTGTCAGCTTCTAGCTATTCATTTATACAATGCCATTTCATAAGGAGTTTGAGGCCACCACTGGCAAGTGTATGTATACAATAACAACAATCCCAACACAATAGTAAACACTGGTCTAGCAATGAATATCAGTGTGCTATTAGATAGTAAACATAACCTCAACAGAACAGAAGAGAGGAGAGATAGGATATGGCTTGCACGTGGGGACCCAACAGCCCAAGCCAACTGCAATGATGCAGCACGAGGCCCTAGGCACATGGATGCTCTGGCCTCACTTTGTTGATTAATTGCAAAACAAGGAAGAGATGGTTTCTGGCAGCTTGGAGACTCCTGCTTTTGAGTAACCCTGACAGGTAACAGCTGTAACCTGTAATAGCTTGCAACAGCATCATATACATCGAGAGATAGCAAGGGGCTCAGAATTAGGAGAGTGAGTGACCTCTGAGCAGATGACAGTGGGAATCCTTCTCATCCATTCTGAAAATGAGAGGGAAGGACAGAGCCCCACACTGGATTGTGCCACTCACCTGGCATCACCTGAGGCCAGACTGGCCTGGCATCACCTGGGGCCACACTGGCCTGGCAGAATTCCCTCAGACCTAATACTCACTGCTGCCTAGCACAGAAGCCGTGCATTAACACCAAGCCTCTAGGTGGGCATAGTGACACCTGCCTGCAATCGCAGCATGCAGAGGCTAAGGCAAGAGGACTGTGATTTTGAGACCAACTCAGATCACATAGTGAAATCGCCACTGTGTATGCATCTGCTTCCTCTTAGTCCAAAGAGAAGAATTTTCTTTTCTTTTTTTTTTTTTTTTCTTCTTCTTAGCAACATCAATAGGAAGGTGGGTCATGCCCACACACTGTGCTCTGTAGAACTATTTTAAGGACAATATGCAATGTGTCAACTTTTAAAAAAAGAAAAAAGAAAAAAAAAAGTAATGTTTATTGAAAGTGTTAATGTTTAATTGTTTGACCAATCTTATATACCTATATCTATTAATCTAAACTGATCTGATAATGAAAATATGTAATATAACCATTGTTAAATTTAAATAATAAAAGTATTAAATCATGAAAAAAAACTAAACAACTGAATAAATTTTAAAGACCACTGCCTGCCCTCCTCTGCCACACACCAAGGCCCAAATGGAAAGAGCGGAGACACCTTTGGGGTCAGAGTCAGCACTGACATAGATTAAGATGTCACTTCAGCCAATTACTTTAACTTGGTAAATATTGAAGTTTCCATTATTTGAAGAAATTTGCTACCAACTGACAGAAAAAGATAAGGTCTACAGGAAAAATTAAAAGAAGATAAACAGCTAATAGTAATTTAGAGGGCCAGGCAAATGGCTCAGTAGATTAAAACACCTTCAAGCAGGAACAGGGGCCAGGGGTTTGGTCCCCAGGTCTGCTATGCCAGCCCCGCCCCTGGGGCACACTGAGATGGCAGATGAGACTGGACATGGCAATGCATGCCTATAATCCCAACTCTTGGGAGGCTGTAAAACAGGAAGATCACTATACCCTGTAGACCCTTCCTAAAATATAGGTAGATAGATAGATAGATAGATAGATAGATAGATAGATAATTTAGAAATTCCCTATCCTCTTTAATAGTCTATAAATTAAAATGTTTTAAAAGGCAAGTACCTGGCCATTATAGACAGTCATACAACCAATGAATCATAATGAGCACACTTCAGCTGCAGCGTGGCACTAGACAGTGCCCACCTCACAGCCTCCTGAGCTGTCCACATGACTTCCTTTCTTCTCCCTTCTGGGTTCACATAAAGGCTTGGGAAGTCAGCAGATGACCATGAACCCCAAGAACCCATACTGACCTAGGACCACCCCCCCCACTGGGAGGAAGGAGTCCTCTCCTGACTGCAGATCAGCCATAAAGCCATGAAGCCCAGAAGTACCAGCAGCCTCCCTCCAAAACCAATGCAATGACTTCAGAATCGTAAACATGAATCCAAAAATAGTCTCCACAGATGATCTCATAAGATTTCTTCATTAATGAGGGAGTTTGCCCCCAAAATCCAAACAAACAAATAAAAAGCCCCCCAACTCCAGACTGGATTCTCACTTAATTGGGCACCAAGTTCACTCTCTAATCCCATGACACACCATGGGCAGGGTAGACAGCTGGTGGGGGGAGGCCTGTGAGTGGCCAGCTGGACAGTGCCTCAGCCCTGTTACACTGGGGGACAGGGCCTGCATGTTCAGGAGGGTGCTGGCCTCCAGACCTCTGTGCAGGGGCAGGAGAGCAGAGTGTCTATGCATGAGAGGGACAGCATTCTCAACTACAGCAAAACAAAGGCAGACATGGGCAAAACATGTGCAGGGCCACTCTGCACCCCATGAACTAGGTGAGGCCACCAGAGCAAAGGAGAGATATTGAGGAAGCAAGTCACCATCTGCTCTGCAGCTTCACAGTCCTGTCAGCAAGCCGAGATCATAATCACACTAACATTGCTAGTTGATATGAACAGCTGGGTCTTCATGGGTTACCATGGAAACATTTAGCTTTAAAGAATAACTTTCCTTTCTGTCACCTTCACCTGCATGTGCTACCTGCTAGGCTACATCTGTTCCTTCCAGCTAATTGGGAAAAAATGGCAGTGTCCTCTCCTTGCTCCTAGCAGGCCAGCACCAAGTGTGCCATGTTTCTTACCCACCCATGTCCAGTGCCTTTACTCAGGGAGAAAGTCACCTCCTTCCAAAGCCCTTCACACTGCTTTCTTTCTGAAATGTCCCTAAATCCACAACCCTCCAACTGTGGGCACTGCTGCAGAGGGCTTCTGCCCTGGGGCCTGGGTGTGTGTCTACCCTCATAGGTGTCCCCCAAGCCAGCCCACTCTTGCTCCCTCCCCAGTGCTGGAGAGCCACAGAGTCCTGTCTAGCCTGCTGTGTGGGAGGTCAGTCCTATAGTTCTCCTGTCTCCCACCATTGCCGTCCTCTGGACCATCACAATGATGAGCAAATGCACTTGGTGCAGTCACACTAACCCTGACCCACACACATGCACTCTTCCACACCCAGGCCCCTGGCAGGCCTCGTGCATGCTCGCTGCCTCCACTGCCTGGCTTGCATTTTCTTCTCCACCTGCTCATTCTCAACTGCCTACATCAGAGCCCGAGGTCTCCTGGCTACTGTCTTCCTCCCCTGATGCCCAGGCACCCACCTCTGGCTCTCCTCCAGCTCATTGGCTGCCCTTTCTCAGCATCTGGGCCTGCCTCCCTCCCTTCTGCCAGCCCTGGAGAGGCCTTTTCTCTGGCATGTGTTCTCTCCCTAGGGGATGCATCCAGACCTGGGGCTTAAACACAACCTCAGAGCATGCTGATGGCGCTCCAGTTTTTGCCCATTCCCAGCTGCCATTTATCTTATACTTCTCCAAATCTAATTGCTCTCCACCAAGGCCTTTGGCTCTTGTCACCTTTGAAAGTTCTTCCATCCACAAGCAAGTAAGGAGAAAGCAGATGGCAAGAGGGAGGAAAGCCTAAAATCCAATACTAATAGCATTCAGACAGAGCTAAGAAAGAGTATTTCTAAAAATCCAAAGTTAATTTAGTATTATGCACAACATTCCAATGGTTAACAGTCTTTTGCTTTAAATTTCAATTCATTTCTTGCATTTGTAGTTTTAATAAAAAAGACTTACCCTAAACAGTAACCCTGCCAAGCTCTGGGCAAACAAGTCCTTTATTTGTTTATCCTTTGGCTTCTGCATGACAGCTTCTGTTATCCTGAGTAGTATTTGCAACATCTGCTCCCTGGGCCACCCAAAATAAAAGCTCAGGTTAATAATCACATCTCTAAAGCACTTTCCAAGGGGGCTGGGGAGATGGCTCCGTGGCACAAGTGCCTGCCTGGCAAGTGCAAGGTCGTGAGTTTGAACCCTGGTCCCGCAAAAAAAAAAAAAAAAAAAAAAGCACTTTCCAGGTAAGAGAAATACTTTTAAGAATTCACCAACATTGACAATCTTGTGTCATTCCAAATTATTAAAAGTTTATACCACATTTTGTCACAATAAGCCACTTTATGCTGTGACAGCACTACCGATGTGCCTCCGAAATCCACACCAACAGGCAGGATAAGAGCTCCCGTCTGGCCTGACTCCCTTGCAGAGAGGACAGTGAGATGTGGAGGGGCAGTGCCAGCACCCTGGAAACACTTACTCTGGTGGAAACCAATGCAACTGTCTTAAGTAGAACCCATCTATGAATCTACTTAACCTGGCACCTTCCTGTCTACCTTAGTGACATAAAAAGAAGCTCACTTTCTGGTCATAGTTCTGGGGACCCTGCAGTTCGTGCCACAGCACAACTGAGGCCCACAGTCTGGTGTAGGCAGAGGGCTGGGAAAGGTCACTTGGATGCCAACACACAGGTGCTGGGGCCTAGAAGCTCTGACTATACCTTATGCCCAGCCAGATAACACGGCCAGGACACTGCAGTCACCCTGCACCAGCACACAGTCACCCTGCACCAGCATGGCAGCTCTGGAAGCAGAGGTGCAATGTAAAAGTTCTCTGAAGAGCACACAGATCATGGAGACAATGTAATACCACTGGTCACACCAAGCAGTGGTTTGGGACAGCAGAACATTTTTCCTGTGCACAGCTGGGGTTCTATTCCTCCATCCTAATATCTGCTCAGTCCTTTCTTGGGTTCCACAGGAAAACAGTACCCATGGTCTGCCATGTCCTCCTCAGGGGAGGCACTGGCTTCTGGGCAGTGTTCCACACTAGTCCGCCCAGTTTTATTGCTCTCCTAGTGGGAAAGCAGGTGAAATGACAGAGCAAGCCAGCCAGGGCGAGGTGCCCTCTAACTCCCAGCTTCTCTGCCATGTTCTGCTCCCATCATGTGCATTGTTGCACCTCACCGGCCTCTTCAGGGCACAGTGACACAAGGGGGCCATGGTCCCAGCATCTGCTGCTGTCTCAGCCCTGGGCCCACACTCTCCAGGCACCCTACTCCACTTGCTCGGCCCTGCACCTCCAGGGACCATGGAAATGCAAAGGAAAACGAATGAGCCAGTCACTGGTGATGTAGGCACAACTCTGAGGTAGAGGATGGGAAGAAAAGGCAGCATACTATTCTCCAGGCAGGATGCCCAAAGCCTGGTGGCAGAGGATGGCAGTACCTGGTGTCACTGCTGCCTGCTCATGGCACTCTAGGCTTCAGACAAGAAACTTCACAAAGGGTCAGGAAGATAGCCCATAAGTGCTTGCCTGACAAGCACAAGGTCCTGAGTTCAATCCCTGGTACCAAAAAAAAAAAAAAAAAAAAAGCTTATGGGGGGGCCAGGTCAAGCTCAAGGGCCTGAGTTCAATCCCCAGTTTTGAAAAAAAAAAAAAAAAAAAAAAAAAAAAGCTTCACAACCATAACATAAGTTCAGTAAGAACCAGATACATCCAAGGTTCTACAAAAGACCTTGGTGGTGAAGCCTGTATGAAAGCACACAGGCTTTGGATTCTAGGATGCTCGGTGCTTCCGCATTCTAGGTCTGGACCTAGGGGAGTGAGGAATACAGGGAATTCCTACATGTCATCTCCTATAGTTTGGAAACCCTTTCCTAACACAGGAAGGGCACACAGAGTGACCATCCACCAGTTGGGATCATGGCTGCATCCCTGTGCTCCAGGAAACACTGGCACTTGTGCAGTCTTCCTTGAGGGCTGCACTCATAGTATGACATATAGGGGGGATAAAAGCAGCACTAGGGTCCCCTGCATGCATCCACTGCCTCTCTCTGGCAGGACTTCTAGTCTTCCACACAGCTGACAGACACTATTTCAGGATCACTGCCTGGCATCTCCCCACCACAGCACTGCTGTCAGCTATCCTCCCACAGCCCTAGAGATGTGCATATTGTCCCTCTCTCCACTGGCAGCCTGGAGAGCTTCTGGGAAAATAAATGTGACACTGGTGCTCAGGAGGTCACAGCTGCTTCCTCCAGAGGCCTGTCCTGGGCTGCCCCAACTTCTGCCTCCCTTTCCCTCTCCTTCCTGGATGTAGGACCTTTGGCCTTTTCCTCCATCAGGGTTCTTGCCTCTCTTCTCCTATGAGGAAGGCTCCTGAGAGACCTACCCTGGGCTGCTCACTCACAGTCCTGACACACACCCCAGACTCCCTGCCCTCCCCAGCACTGAAATGACTGAAGATTCTGCTCACAGTGCTGCAGCTCTCTTGAGGCAGGGCCTTGTCCACCTAGCTCTGCACTGTACCTGCACTCTACAGGTGCATACCAGACAGAAAGAAAAGCAGTTCATGGAGAAGAGAGGAAGGGAAAAGGGCAGGAAAGGGAGGAAAGGTAGCAACTGGCTGGCACTTATATACGGAAGAACATCTCCCTGAGAAGTAGGCTAGTACCTTTCTGTACTCTACTGACTATTTTTATGGGTATTTACATTTATTTCCATAATTTTTATATGTTTACACAGAAACCTCTGAATTATTAAAAATAGAGCACAAATATTCATTTTTATTTCTAAGAGATTTCACCAAAATAAGAAGCTTATCAAAAGTATCAGAATGTTCCTGGAGCCATGGTTTTCAGAACTCAGTTATCACAGGAAAGCATGAAGCAGTACCACTGAGACAGCAGCAGTCTAAGGAGCATGCCATGCGTCTCAGCTGCAAGATGCCGGCATTTCTCCCTGCCTCTGACATCACCTGCAGCTCTTGGCATTTAACTGTTTAAAAGGTTCTGTGCACCAATCTAGCATTCCCAGCTTTGAGACAGCTTAACTGGGCAAACTAGATAGATGACATTGGAACTTGTAGCTCCAAGCCATCATTTTGACTCTTGCAATCTGTAAGACAGGGTTCCTCGGAGCACACACTCTTCCACAGACTTCAAAAGGAAAGGGTACACTTGATGGCCTGCAGCTCCTGCAGGCCAGGCTGCCTGGTTGCCTCCCTGACCACCAAGTACATACAGACAAAGCATCATTTCCTGCTGGCTCTAGGGCACCCAGCAGGCGAGGTCGCATGGGAAGGAAAGGTGGTGGCCAACCGGTATGTGGCTGCAGAGCTAGGAGCTGAGGCACAGGAGTGCTGGCACTTCCGCTGGGCAGGCTGGTGGGTTATAAGACAATGGGACAGACCAGAGAGGCACCTGAAGGCAGAGTTGATAAGAAGGGAGTAGGAAAGAGCAGCAACTGCAGGGTTTCTGCTCTGCTGCTGAGAACACAGAGACACCTAGCAAGACGGAGTGGTATGTGCTCAGTTGCTACAGGCTGAGGATAGGAAATATCTAATGTACTGTTTATCTTGAAGAAAATAACTAGCAGAGAATCAAAAAATGAGAAAAGGGAAAGAAGGGGGAAAATCATAACTTTATGAAGATATTGCACTTTTTTTTTTATCTTTTTGAGACAGGGTCTTGCTATGCAGTTCAGGCTGGCCTTGAGCTCACTTTTGTAGCCCAAGTTGTTCTCGAACTCACATTGATCCTCCTGCCTCAGCCTCCCAAGTGTTGGAACTACAGGCAATAGTGCACTTTTGATTGCACTATCTAGTCATTTTTACAATCATCATTTGAAAGAATCATTTTTTTCAAAGTGAATTTAAAGCAGCAAATCGAAATGATAAAAATCAGTTTGCTGCATTCAGGGCAATTAACCTCTCCTGGGCTTACAAAGAATGATAGCATAAAACACCCACACTACTTTTCCACAAAACTGTCGGATGACTTTTTTTTTTTTTTTTTTTTGGCAGGACCAGGGTTCAAACTCACAACCTTGCACTTGCCAGGTGGGCACTTGTGCCATGGAGCTATTTCCCCAGCCCCTGTCTGATGACATTTAAAGTGGATATTATAGTTTGTGTCTTGATGTCACCTCAAAGCTTCATGTAGTCATGGGGCAACTTCTAGAGTTCATGATTTTTTCATGACCCAATGCTGGGATTATGGGTGTGATGGCCACCTGTGGCAGATGGCCTGAAGGAGAGAGGCTTGCTTGCTCTCTGCCAGTGCTCCCATCCGCTGCCATGAACTGCTGCCCTCGGCCATATGCCACTCTGCCTTGGGGCCAGCCGAGTATGGACTAAAGCCACCACACACTGTGAGCTAATAAATGTTTCTTTCCTTAATTTTGAATGTCAGGTACTTTATTGAAGCAACAAGAGAAAAGTGACAGTGGAAAAAAATCTGCCATTAAATAATATGACTATTTAGCTCAAGAGCATTTTAGAATAATGAAAATAAATGAGCTATCAAAGTACTATTTACCTTCCTCAAAATTCATTAAAAATTGTTACAAAAGACTGATTATTGTCTATTGTTAACTTTGTAAACCATTAAGTAAATGGAAACTTCAACATTTTAACTGTGTAAAACAAAAGCATCTGTTTTACAATATAATTTGAAACAAACTTACCATGTCTTTTTATTCATTGTAAGCTCCATTATTATATGCCTGAAAATAATCAAGACTGCTTTGCAAGCATCAACTTGTTCTTTCAAAAGAACAGGAACTTCAGCACAAGGTTCCAGCAAAAATATATTTGCAGCGTTGGTCAGAAATACCTGAGAATCAGAAACTTTTCATTACAAAATATAATTAAACTTACACGTCTGAACAAATCTTGCCTAAACATAATGATGTCAATTTCACCAACTCTAGATCCATGGCTGGATCTAGAGTGTATGACACTAGAAGAAACAGATGATGCAGTGAGGTACAAAATCCAAGTGGACTCTTGTCTTTTTTTAAGAGAATAAAAATAATGATAAAAATGATACAGAAGACTAGCTGTGGTGATGTACACCTGTAAACATAGCTCCTGGGAGGCTGTAAACAGGCAGGTCACTACAAGTCCAATTTAGTGGTGAGATCCATGACATATGTGAATCTGATTTATTTTACTTATGAATATGGTCTCTAGATGCATCCACTTCCCTATAAAAGCCTCAAGTTTACCTTCCTTTAGAGCTAATATTCTAATGTGTATAAAGACCACATCTTTTTTATCCATTCCTCAGTTGATGGGCATTTGGGCTGCTTCCATGATTTACCTCTGACAAATTGTGCTGATATAAACATGGGAGTATATATTACACTATATGCAGTATGATTTTTTAATTCTTCTGGAAAAATACCCAGAAGAGAAATATCTGGGTTGTATGGGACCTCTAATCCTAATTTTTTGAGAACCTGCATACTGATTTCCATAGTGGTTGCACCAGTCTGCACTCCCACCAACAATATAGAAGGGCTCCGTTTTCCCCACAGCCCTGCCAGCATTTGTTATTGGCTGATTTTTCTTTTTTCTTTGTTCTTTTTTTTTAATGATAGCCATTCTTTCTGGAGATGACACCTCTATGTTTTTTCAATTTGCATTTCTTGAATCACCAGTGATCTTGAATATTTTTTCACATATTTACTTTCCACTTGTATTTCCTCATCTGAGAAGTGTGTATTTATCTCAGATGTCCATTTTTGGATTGGTTCCAAGTTTTTTAAGTTCTTCATATGTTTTAGATAGAAGTCCTTTGTCTGAGGGACAGTTGGCTAAAATTTTTTCCCAATTTGTGAGTTTTGTTTTTACTCTGTGATTTCTTTTGTTGTGCAAAAACATTTCAATAAGATGAGAGCCCAGCTGTTGATTTTTAAAAGTAGATTATTAAGAAAAAACCAGATTCCATAAATGTTTAGATCACTAGCTGACTATTCTGTGCTCTGTGATAGACCTTTAGGAGCCACTGTCACCTACCAGCTAGGTGGGAAAACATAAGAGATGCTCTGATGGCTTATGTCTGGATGTTCCCCAAAGCCTCATGTGAAAGTGGTCATATGTGGGGCTTTCTCAGAGGTGGCTGGATCTAGAGTGTGTGACACTAGCTTTTTTTTTTTTTTTTTTTTTTTAATTTTCTTTAAGGGTGGGTCTGGGGATTGAGCTACAGTCCCCTGTGCCTGACTGGGGTTCTCCATGCAGACACTTAAACCACTGAGCTAACCCAGAAGCCCCCCAAAATATCAAGGGAAGGGCAGTGTTATTCTTTGTGTGTGTGTGTGTGTGTGTGTGTGTGTGTGTGTGTGTGTGTGTGTGTGACACTAGAATTGATTCATGGTGCAATGCTAGGATCAAGGGCATTAGGATTAAGGCTGTGAGTGCTGCCTGCCATAAGTAGCCTGGATAAGATATAAAAGGACAGTAAAGGCTGGGTTTGTCCTTTATCGTTTTGCTACCTTCTGTTTACCATGAGCTGTTTGTCCTCTGTGATGCCAGCCTGCCTTGCCACTCTGCCTTGGAGACAGTCAATCATGGATTGAAACCTTTGCAAAGTGTAAGCTAAATAAACATTCCCCCCTTTAACTTTGGGTGCCAGATATTTTGTTTCAGCAACAAGGAAAGTATCTAAGATAGTCCCTGAAACTAGCTCTCAGGCAGTAAGCTGCCACGGTATGTGAGACCTATAAGGGTAACATAAGTGGCCATCAGCTTCAAGTATCCTGAGCTGCTGATTCGATGAGGTTGGGTCAGCTCTGCCTGTCTGGAGGGACAGAACTGTTGTTATTTATGGTTTCTTAAGAGCCTCATGCACTCGTATTGTGGGGCTTAGGTCAGGCAGTTGGGGTATAGGGCACTTGCATTTAGGAGGGGGGAATCAGGTGAAAAGCATGGGTCACTGAGGCCATGATCTGGAAGAGGCTATCTCTCTTCCCAGCTCCTCTCTTCACTCGCCCTGCTTTTTGTCTGCCATAAGCTGAGCAGTCTTTCCCCTCACATACCTCTGGACCATACCATCCTGCCCTGGAGTCAGAAGGCCGTGGACTAAAAATGTGAACCAAAACAAATCTCTCCCCAGTTAGTCTGTGGGTCTCAGATGCTGTGACCCAGTGAAAAGAAAGGGTCCAGGGTCAGGGAGACAGTTCAGCAGCATGAGCACCTGCTTGGCAAACACAAGGTCCTGAGTTCGATCCTCAGTACAAAAAAAAAAAAAAAAAGAAAAGAAAAGGAAAGTGGCCCAGGTCAAGGTCCTCTTAGGTATACTAGTGCTCAGGAGCATATATGGAAAGCATATGGTAGTAACATGGTATCCCTATCTCATTAGTGGATCAACTCTCAAAATAATACACAGGTTGACCCATTGATAAAAATCAGCATACTCAAAAGGCAAGCAGATAAATTAAAATGTTTAAAACCTTTGAAGTTATATTTTGCAACACAATTTTGTCACAATTTTCCAGGAAAGCCTGTAATTCCAGCAATTGGTGGGCTAAGGCAGGAGGATCACTGCAAATTTAAAGCCAGCTTGGACTGCATAGTGAGTTCAAGGTCAGCCTGAATTACAGAATCAACCTTATCACAAGAACATACATATACACATACATACATACATACATACCCAGGAGAAAATGGCTACATAATGACTATAATAGTTGGTAACAGATAATTGCTTTAACAGTAAAGAATTTACTCTCCTTTGAGTATGAAGAGATAGAAAACACTTTTTAACTAACAGGTTAGAGTAGTTGCAGTAAAGTTTCAGGGACCACCTTCTTCAAAGGAGTACACCACAGGTGATATACTGTAGTACAGAGCCTTTTAGTTCAATATACTTGGCAGTTTGAATTTGAATTAGAAACTTCTACACATCCTCAAATAAAAGTAAGTCTTCATTACTTTTACTTTTAATGAAACAACAAAATGTCAACTGCACGAGTCTTTATTACTTTATTGGTGTTGGTTAAAGCAAAACTAAACAAAATTAGTTGGCCCAGATTGCACTCATCAAAACCAGCCACAAAGGGGCTGGAAAGATAGCTCAGTAGAATAAGCACTTGCCTGGCATATGCAAGAGCCTGAGTTCAATCACCAGTTCCAGAAACAAAAAAAACACAGAAGAGGGTTATCCCCTCAAATGCCACTTGGCCCCTTTTCCTAATAAACCAAGGGAAGGACCAAGGTATTCGACACAATAAGGAGAAAAACACCATTTAAATGCAAACTAAATGTTTTCTAAAACTGTAGAGCAGCCTGCTGATGGCAATCCACATGGAAGTAGGGAACCAGGGAGGGAAAAGGTAGGGATTGCTTCAAGTATTTCTGTGATGAAGACGCAGGTCCTGCTTACTAGAGATACCAAGATGCTTTATGCTGCACAAAAACATTTTCATTTAGAAGTTAATTATAAATCATCTGATGATTTTTTTAAATGAGAAAGTTCATGAATACTGTCTAATAAAATCCTCACCAGCTTTGCCGGGCGTGGTGGTGCACGCCTGTAATCCCAGCACTCGGGAGGCTGAGGCAGGAGGATTGGTGCGAGTTCGAGACCAGCCTGGGCTACAAAAGTGAGCTCAAGGCCAGCCTCAACTGCATAGCGAGACCCTGTCTCAAAAAGACAAAAAAAAAAAAAAAAAAATCCTCACCAGCTTGGAAATGAAAAGATACCATGATAATGAGCCCATCACAAGATAGATGACAGCAGCGTGGCATCACTGAAAACTGGGGCACACGTGTATCACAACCAGCTCTCCCCAGATCCTTGCCTGGCTTCTACATGTGAAGCCTGACTGGACACAGCTGCACACTCACAGGCAGGCTGGGGTGGGGCCATGGGGCACCCCAGGTTTCATTGCTGTTCTGAACAAACCTTTGAGCTCGTGGGGCCAGAGAAGGAACCTCCCATCCCTTGGTTTCAGCTAAAATCTTGAGGTCTGGAGAGGATAAGCAATGAGCCAAAATTGTTGCTTGCAATACTCCACATGGTACAGATTCTATTTTACCTATTAATTCAAATACCTCAAAACTACTGTATTAGTCACTGTTCATCTGAAACAGGCAATTTTCAAGAAGAATATTACTTAAATGGTTATGTCTTGAAAATTAGAATTGAGATAGGTACTTACATGTGCTTGGAAGCTATTTTTGAGATTTAGATCCTAGACACTTCACATTCACTATATAATAATCTCTCTCTCAAAAAAAAAACTACAACCAGTTTTTATATCTTCTCTAACTAGAAAATAATCCTTACCAATTGCAGGTGGAAAAATTAGAAAGAAACCTCAGAATGAAAGGGAAGCGCTATCTATGCCTGAGGGCTGAGAAGATGGCCCCTAGCCCATGAGCACACCTGCAGCACAGCCTGGGACCCGGCCTTCACACTGGTGCTGTCCTCCTCGGCCACACACCCTCTGCTCATGGCACTCGTGAAGGAGTATGTGCGTCCCCAGCTGGAAGATCGCTTATGACCGGAACCATCCGAGGAGGCCTTCAGAAAACAACAATCTGTTAACAGCATGTCAAAAAGCATGTGCTTGCACACTGAGCTCCTTATGCTCAGCAGAGTCCACGATGGAGGTTCCAGGAGCACAGATATCCTCTGTTTGCTCACCGCTCTGCCTCTGGTACCACAGGCTGGTACATGTTGCAGGATGGGGTCATGTGTGTTCAATGCCTGGAGAGCATGGAACAGGCCTCAGACACACATGGACTCTGTTTTCACCCTTGTGCATTTTGACTTCATGACTAATTTTTAAAATATTCACCAATGTTAAAACGTCAAAAGGATGGAATTAATAGACACTTAAAAGTAATATGCCTCTGGTTAAGAACTTTAAACATTTTAGAATAATTCCAAGACAGTATGCTAGGAAGATAACTACACTTATATCTTTTGTGTTTCAGGAAGGTATTACACTCTGTGGTTTTAGATTTACCCAGTCTCCAGCCTCCCCTACCATGGGTAGCACTACACACACACACACACACACACACACACACACACACACAGTCAAGAGGGGCTGTAGCTGGAAGTCCTTTCAAATGTTTAAATCCAGCTGCTTCTGATATAGTCCACTATGCAACAAAAGTAGTCCTATGCCATCTAAATTTAGTTTCTCCAAATGCTACTTACTTAAAACAAATCAAAAAGAAGGTAGTGATTTTTTGAGTCTTTTTATACAGAGATGTATACGTCTGACAGCATATGAAACACCTCTCTGTGACAGTACTATCAAAGTTATCATATACACATGGCCCTTACCCATGGATTAGGAGATGGTGTTTCTCTGACACAGGTCTCCATTGAAGTCAGCAACTTCAGAGCCCCCAAAAGGTAATAAAGCTCTGCCTACCCACAGCTGCACACTGGTACCCTAGACTGAGGTAAGAGACTGAGCTAAAACACACTCAACTCAAAGGGCAAGGAAAGGGGTTACCTCTTTGCTGTCAGTCTCTGAAACGTCTAGTTTTTCAGCATCTTCTTGGGCAACATCATTTTTATCTGGCTCCTCCATGAACACAGGCTTTTCCTGGAGGATCCACTTTCTGTACACCTGAACTACTTTCCTAGTAACGGCTATCTCACAGGAAGGCAACAGAAAAGCCTGAAAAGAAAAGGAAACTCCTTTAATCCCACACATGCTCAGGCCACAGAGCTGATACTCCCAGTGACCACTGACTTTCAAAACACATGGCTTACAAAAGCCCTCCACAAGGCCACATGTCTTTGTGTATAACACATATCTAAAGAACAAAGATGTTTTCATAACTGGGCCAGATAAAATGACACAAATTGAAAATAACTTATGTTCTACACAAATTTTTCTTCAAAAAGAATCAAGTCATGCCTATACATGTATTGTTTATATAAGAGAATTGTCACCATACAACTTGGTGATTCTCCTCCTAGAATCCAGAACAGCCAATGTGATGATAGACAAGCTGCCACCCTCAGGGACCCAGTGTGCCCAGCTCTTCTCAACCAAATTCAAGGACATCATATGGCTTTTCACAGCCACGGTGGAAGAAGTTGGCTACTACTCTAAGTCAGGCCTTTGCTAGATCCTTTTTATTTTTCCTTTTCCTTCCATTTCTTTTCCTTGCCTCCTTCCTTTATTCCTTCCTCTCTTACTCCCTCCCTTCCTTTTGAGACAGTCTTCAACAGGCATCAAAACATCACAAATGACAGGCACCAATGTTAACCGGAATCACTGGCCACATACAGTGCTATGCATGTTCATGGGAACTTTTCAGCATTAGAGAACTTACATATTTGCACACAGGCTCTTCTTGTACTGTGATAAGATTTCAAAAATGTAAACAGGAACCAAGGTGAGAAATGCATTTGCCTTCTGTTTTCTAGATTCAAGAACTTCTATATGCAATGTGGATAAAAGGTAGGCACTACATACTTTACTGGATGACTGCTTTAGTGTTGCAGAGGATACTGAGCCTTGGAGCCAATGTCACAGCTCCAGGAAGACCAATGAATGCATGAAGAGAGTATGACAAAGTACAATGCTATCTTACTCTAAGCTTTTCCCTTAAGTTTTTCATTGTCTTTTTTTTTAGGCAGGGAACCAGGAATTGAACTCAGGCCCTTGCACTTGCTTGGCAAGTGCTTATTCTGAGCTACCTCCCCAGCCCTATAATACAGCTTAATTCCTCTTTTTCATCCTCTTTCCTTCCATCTCTTGGTCTCCTAGATTTTATCCACAACAATCCACACAAGAATAGACATTTTAGGGCCGGCTAAATAGCTCAGTGGATTAAAGCGCCTGCTTAGGCAGATGCAGGGGCTGGGGGTTCAATGACTGGCCTGCTGTGCCAGTCCTGTCCCCGGGGTATGATGAGAAGACTATTGAGACTAGGTGTGGTGGCAGGCCTGTAATCCCAGCTCTTGGGAGGAAGCAAACAGAGGATCACTAGGAGCCTGATCTGCATAGTGAAACCTTGTAGACTTTGTAGACCCTGTACTAAATACAAAAAAAAAAAAAAAAAAAGAATAGATGTTTTACAGTGGTAGCCTACATATCTACTCTGCTGACTATACAATGAGTGTTTATTGTATTTGCCTTATCATATATTTATGTGTCAAGCTTCCTTCAATCCATATTTGGTTTTGATTCATAGTAAAAGCTACAAATATTGATACATTTTAACTTTGGCACACAAATCAATGAACTAGACCCCAAAATTTGCTTATGGCACTTCATTTAAGTAAAATTTACAAGCAAAGAAAACCAAAAGTCTTAAGGAGACTTCCTTTTAACTAATTTTGACAAATGTAGACAACTCTGCAATTCAACCTAATATAAAATTATAGCCCATTATCTGCCTTGCAGAAAGAAATAAAATTCTGTTCTACAGAAAAATAAAATCATACTAAAACCAAAGTCATGACCAGCTGTGGTGCTGGTAATCCTAGCACCTCTGAGAGCCTGAGACAGTAGGATCTCAAATTCAAGCCCAGATTGGACAAACTGGCAACTCAGCAAGATCCTATCACAAAATACAAGAAGGGAGGGAGATGAAGGTCCTAGGACTGATCACTAGCACCACTAAAATAATCAGTTAATTAATTAAAACCAAAATTGTTTCTATAACTTAGTTAGTATGATATATAACACAAGTTTAAAAGTTAGAAACAGAAGTCAGTTTGATGAAAACAGTTAACAGTATAAACACATAGACTGTGTAACTAATGAGAATATGAAAAAGTACATAATTGGTAAAAATACAAATTAAAAACTCAGTGTGTATGGACTAGACAGAATAGGTATAGCTAAGAAAAAACTAGAGGAACTATTAGAGGAAAATATCTAGAATGAAAGAGGGAGCCAGCTGGGAGCGCAGTTCATTGAGGGGCGCTCACTGGGCGTACACAGGCTCTAGTTCCCCAGCACACAGCAGGGTGGGGAGGGAGAGGGAGGAGACAAAAGGATAAGTAACTAAAAAGAGATGGTGAGAGGAAAATCACAAAGAGAAGACTATCCTATGTATGACTGGAGATGCATAAAGGACAGAAACTACATGAAGAAAACTATAGCTGAGAAGTTTGAAAACTCAATGAAAGCTATAAAGCTACAGACTTCAGAATAATTAAGAAAGATAGGCAGGATTAATACAAAATCCATTACAGTAAAACTTCTGAGAACCAAAGACAACCAGAAAATCTGGAAATTAATCAGAAGGAGAGTCTCGTTTTCTCCAAAGGAAGTGGTACCTGACTCAGCATGGCATCTCATAAGGATGCCAGGACACAGGACTGCAGTCGAGGAAGTGCAGGGGGCAGACAGCTGCTGCTGCAGAAACCGGCACCCAGAAGGGTGCAGTTCCAACATTAAATGCAGATGTCTCCAGAAGGAGCACAAAACCAAGAGATTTAACTAGGAACAATACTAAAAATTAACCCTTCAAGTAAAATGAAAGCTATCATAGGCCAGAGACTTAGGAATCAATAGATGTAACAGGGAATTAAAAAAAAAAACTAAATGAATCATACTTATGGCTGTATAAAAGATATAGTTTGCATACACACACAATATCTATATATCTATATATTTATGTATAGATATATATTTCAAATATGGAACAAAAGTGGAAAGGAGTAAACGTACTAATGTTTATAAACTGAAATTATTATTAGATTTTATGTTAGGGATACATGTTGCTAACTATTAAAATAATTACAAAGAACATGAAACTACTAGTTTAATTAGAGAGAAAAATTGAGATACTAACAACAACCAGCCTGAATGAGTTGAATACAATGAAACCATAAAGATAGGAGACTTACACACAGGAAAAACAGTTGCTATGTTACATATAAGTGGATAGTGTACCAATAAAAAGGCAGTGGCGGGCCAGTAAGATAGCTCAGCCGTCTAAAGTACCTGCTTAGGCAAGCTTACACAACCGCAGAGACCTTGGTTGGATCTCCAGCACTACATGCTGCACCAGCTCCACCCACAGGGCAGGCTAAGCCGGCCATAATATAACAAAAAGGCAGTGGCTACACCACCGGACATAAACCACCAGCTGTAAATGCTTATCTGTGACTTATAAAAGGATATCCAAGACACTAGGATGCAGAAAATCTGACAGCAAAAGTCAGAAACAGACATATCATGCAAACACTGATCAAAAGAAACTGGCAGATGCATCTGCAGACTCTGAAGACAGACTCTGAAGCAAAAGAAAACAGATATAAGCATGGGGTTTCTCACTAGACCTTCCACATCACAGCCTCTGACACTTCCCACCTCTGTCTCTTGGACACAGATTTAAGGTAGCTTGCTCCTTCATTTATGGTATTCTCTCTTCAGCTCCACCTAATCTGCTCTTCTATGTACTCACTTAGGTTTTCTTTTTACAGCCCAGTTAATACAGCTTTTCTCCCTGTTTCTGAAGTTCTACTTTCTCCTACGCCATTCAGTTAGTTTCTTGACTACTGCAAATGTTTTCAAGCTTGTTGGTTATTTCCTTAAAAAGGATAAACACATTCATTTTAAAGCTTCACTGGTAGAACTAAAGCCCTTTTGAGGTTTTCTTGCCTCTGATTCATATGTCTAGAAAGGTTCTGTCCTTCAAATTCTCAAGTGTTCCAGCCAGTGACCCAAGACTGTCACTCACTGCTAATCCTGTGCAAAGGCAAAGGCTAACCTTCAGGGTCTTAGCATAACTGGAGGAAGACAGTCCTCAGGGACCTTCTTGAAAATACTCAATGACAAAGTCAACAGAGCTGTGTTCAGGAGCCAAGGAGAATGACTGATACACCCAGAGGCAAGACAGACAACTCAAGACTTAGTTATCCTAAAATCAATTCCAGATGATGATACTACATAATTTTATAAAACAATTAGCAAATAAAGAGAGGAGCTGGAAAAATACAAATCTGCTAATCTCTTTGCATATTTCACAGCAATGAAATCAACAATGCTACCTAAAAGTATAACATATGGTTTAAAAATAATTTCAACACCTTAGTACTATTGTAATTCTTTTAATTAGAGACAAATCTTTTCAAATTAATATTTCTTATACAAAAAACCATTCATTTGTATTTCATCATTTCCTTTAGTTTTGCTTTATATTTTTCTACTAACTTCAAGTAAAATAAAATTCAGAACTGTTCATTAAAGATACATTAAAGATTCATTAAGAATTCAAGGTGCTACTGTCACGAAGTTATTTTCCCAGCCCCTGGCACTTTTTCTTATCTACTCTTGTCGCCATCGGGGTCAACCTGTCTGGCTCCCCGTCACCACTCTGTCTGCAGCTGCCTGCCTGTCTGTACTTGCTGATTTCTATCTCTCTAGTCACCAGGCCACTGATCCACCTGCTCACTTCCATCTCTGCCAGCTGGCCCATCTACACCTACATGTCCATTCTCCGACACCTGACATCCAGTTTGTTTATGCTTATCAGTCCATCTGAGACTGTCTTGTCATCTACCAGCTGCTTACTGTCTGTTTCCATCCAGAGGTCACGTCTACCTAACTGCCCAGGCCAGCAGAAGTCTATACACAGAAATACCCTGCAGGTCCCCAACCAGCTCCTGTCCCCACATCACAGGAACGTACAGCATCAGCACACTTGCTGTTCTCAGCAGGTTTCCACACATCTCAAATCCTGGGTGAGAAGTACACTTCTTAAAAGCCCACTTTAAGTCTTAATGACCCTGTAGTTTAATCTTCAAATATATTTATTTAAATCGAAAAACAAACTCTAATAAAGGAAATCAGATGTTGTCTTCCATACAAATAAAACTCAGCGCTGACCAGCAACGGCAAGAAAGCAGATGGAACCCACAGAGAGGCACATCTGGGGATAGAGCCTAGGTCTACACAGAAGCCCTGCCTATGCTGGGCTAGATGCCCTGCAGGGTTGGGCAGGATGGTGAAGGGCTTTCTATGCCTTCTGACAGTCCCCTCCCCAGGTGGTAATGCATCCACATACAGCACTGCTCACTGTTCCTGGAGGACAGCTCAGCTCTGGTGCAGCCCATGATGTCCCTTGTGCTGCTAAGCATCTCTAGAGCTTCTGATCTGACCTCATCTGGCTTGTTCCCTAGTCCACAAGTCTGTTCTTTTTCCCACTACAGCTCTTCCCAGCACCTTGCCATCCTCTGCATTTCCACAAAGTTCTGTTAGTAAAATGCCTAAGCCTCAGCTTCTCTTATCGTGCTCTGTTTTCCTCCTGATCAAAAGCAGTGTTATCAAATGGGTACAGTGCAGCTTTGGGCAAGAAGCACCTGAGTCCTCTGTGCTGCTAGGTGCTTGAGTTACTGGACTTTTAGAGTGGCTTTCTGCCCACCTGCCTGAGACAGATTCGCTAAGGAAAAATAAAGGCACTTGCTGAATTGCCCTTTCTTGTGTAGGAATTTTCCAAAAATAAAACAACATAATCCTTTTTGGGCTGGGGAGATAGCTCAGTAGAATAAGCGCTCGCCTGGCAAGCACAAGGGCCTGAGTTCAATCACCAGTTCTGAAAAAAAAAAAGCAAAATAATCCTTTTTTTTGAAACACAAAAGTCCACATGACAAATTAAAAGGAGAATTAAAAGGCCCACTCATTAGTCCTATGGTTTGGGGTCTTTTTTGGGGTGCCATGGGTAGAACAACCTAGAAAGATCCTCAGGTTTTATGTGACAGAAACTGTGCCCAGCACCCTTAACAGTGGTAAAAATTGCAGAGTGGTGCCTCAGGGGACACATCCTTCCCTCTCCTAGTCTGGCAGGTGAGTGAGGAGCCTCCTCTGTGCCATGCACCACCACTACATCCTGCCAGGGCTCAGATCAAGGGGGCAGTGCTCACAGACCAAAGCTTTCAAAGCTTCCAAAGCCAGAAGCTCAAATCAACTTTGTTTCTCCTCATGTTGACTGATCTCAGATATTTGCAACAGTAATGGAACGTTCATTAATACAGACATGAATGAAAATCTCTTTAAAGCACTTGTTAGGTGTGTGCATACAGACAAGCACACATGCACACATGTACACATGTGCATGCACGTGTGCATGTGCACACACACACACACACACACACACACACACACTGACCTGGCGAAATACTTCATTCACAAAATTGACATAACCACGTGTGGACAGGAGGATCCGCTGTACCATTCCATACACCATCCGATGTTCTTCCTCGATGCTACAGAGGCTGGAGCTGCTGAGTCTCCTCTCCGACAAGGTGCTACTGTTGGAATGGCCCTTGTCTTGCTCTGGGGGTCCACCACCATCCAGCTCTGACACCCGCTCAGGCGCTGCACCACCACCAGTCTGTAAGAGGTCAGCACAATTCTCAGGGCCCAGGCTCCTGCTCATGAGCACCTCTTAAGCCTGCATCTTCACTTGTCTTTGGGTTTTGTGGGGGTTTTGTTGTTACTGTTGAACCATGGGGCCTCCACATGCTCGCCACAGAGATACATCCAAGCCCCTGGTCCTGCTCTATTTTAAAGCCTCCTGCTCACCACCAATCTTCACAAGGTCATACCAGAGCCTGCACTCACCAGGCCTCTCCCTGGCTACTGACTCCTTTCCCAGATCAGTTATTCACAGAAAAAAACTACCATCATTTCAGAGAAGGGGATTGTGAATTTCACTATCCCCAAAATTTAATTCATATTTGTGAAATCCCACTATATTCATGTGCAAATACATATGTACTAAATTACATTAGATCTCATCTGCATGTTCGCATTTACTCTGCAGTAACAAGGATGTAAAAATGTGGGGAAACAAGGGATGCAAGGCTTATGCAGCATCCTATCATGGCATGGCAAGATCTCTACTGGTGCTTTGAGAGAAGCATCTGGATCTAGGTTTCATTCTCAGTCTTGGTTGAAACTCAACCAAAATATTTACAGAACGTTAAATACTTAGAAGGCTTTGGAAGAAAAAGAAGGTGAGTAATCTATATAGTGACTCACAAAGCTTAATGCTGAGCTCTGCTCTCATTTCTCTACACAATTAAGGCTTCTTCAAACTAACTCTGCTTCTTCACAAGTTTCATTTTATTTTTTAAAGTCAGAAATATAAAACTCAAATATCCTTGTATTTTCTCCAATGGCAATATTTCTTGCAAGACATGCAAAGATATGAACATGATAACATACAGAATTTTAGTAACCTCCAACATGTTATGAAAACAAAAAAGACGACCCATCACAACCACCAGGGAAAATTAACAGAAGGTTACATCTATTATAATTTTTCTACTCTTGACTTAGTGACTAACCCTATATGGCTTATTGAATGTGCTATCACACTGTGAGCCATGTTGCCCTGTAGGATCTATTTCATCTCTTTGATGGATCTACTGTCTTCCGAGGAAATAAAAATGTACTCTTTTTATCCTTCTTGATCTGGAGATCCAGCTGGAACAAACCCAGCTTGGGGTGAGTATGATACAAAAAAGGAGTCCCCAGTCAGGTACCCAAGGGCTCAATTCTACCCTGTCAGGGATGTCACTTTGATTTCATGTGTTTTTTACGTTTAAGTTGTATTATACAGTACAGAGGTTGGATTACATTTAATGTCACTTGTGGCTCAATAAACTGTGACTTCTATGCTAGTAGATCCCATTTTCCCTGTGGAGTTGAAAGAAAATAACATGCACATATATAGCAAATTAAAGACAGAACCAATTTCCAGACCTCTATCTGGAGTGAGGCGTGGAAGGCACTCTGGCTGCATGCCGGCCTCGTGTGCAGATGCATTTGCACTACTGTCATCTGAGCTCTGTGGTCCCTTCCCTCTGCTCTGCATGGACTGTGCTGATGGTCAGTAATTCCCAACTTGGGGCCCACAGCAACCAGGTGAGAGGTCCACCCACTCCAGTGATAATATGGCTCAGGAAGGAGACCTGGTACAGTCCAGCCTCCTTCCCCCTGGCCACCAGAAGAACTGTGAAAATGGAGTCTCTATGAAGTGTGAATCCTCCAAACCAGAGGCCACCAGCTAATAATCACTATCCCGTGATTTCAGACAATGCCACATGTCACACACATAAGGAAAGCCAAATCCTACTCCTATGCTTGACCCAAAAACTGAAAGATAATTAAAAAAAAGTTGCTACACTAAGGTTATTTGTAACACAGCAATATGTAATATATAAATGTAATATATATATATATATTTAATATAAAATATAATATATAAAGAATTATGTTTAAAGATACTAAGCTGAAGGCCAGGGAGATAGCTCAGTGGAATAAATGCTTGACTGGTAAGCATAACGTCCTGAGTTCAATTCCTGGTACCACCACCAAAAAAAAAAAAGAAAAAGATATTAAGTTAAGTCACTTAAAAACAGCTTACTAGTTAACCATAGTGGCATACATCTATAATCCCAGCACTTGAAGGGCTGAGACAGGAGGACTGCACTGAGTTCAAGGGCAGGCTGGACTACATAGTGGATTCAAGGCCAATCTGAACTACATATCTATCTCAGAAAACAAAACAAAAAGTTAAGCTTACTAAATAAAACAGAATGATAGCACAAGTGGATTTCTCATCATGTTGTGAAATTTAAAATTTCCTTAATAAAATGTGTTTCATAGCCTTGTCTACTTGTCTAGTCCACACTTTATGTATAAAAAACTACTTTTCAAAAGTATTAATATGGTTAGAGAAACATTCATCATTACAGTAAGGGATGAGGCCAAAAGCAAACTGAATATATAAGTTCTGTCAGTCAGCTTGCCATTGCTGCAATACAACTCTTGATAACTGCAATCTAAAGGAGGAGAGGTTGGCTTTGGCTCTTAGTTTCAGAGGTTTCAGTTCATGGTCAGCCTGAGCGAGAAAAGCTGCTCACCTCATGGCGTCCAGAAAACAGGGTAAGGAAAAGGCCCAGAGAGGAAGGGCTGGGGCCCAGAGAGAGGGCCAAAATCATACCCAATGACCCACTTAGAGATACTCAAAAATGTTCCTCACTGATCTAAGCATCTCTCAAATAAGATTAATCCTCACATAAGTCTATTTATTTTTGAAAGAGAATTAGTCCTAGAGAGAGGTCCTTTTTCTACCCACTAGAATCAGGATAAAATTCTCAACTGTTACTTTGAGTGGGTTGATTCTGATGGTCAAAGCCAAGATGACATTTATTCTTTGGCATTTCAAGAAGACTTAATTAATAAAACAAATGTATCTATTTGAACCAAGCCAGCATGACCAGAGCTCAGAAAACTGCATGCTACAGGCTGTTGCCCCTTCTTCTCCTCAGCTCTCCCAGCCATCATAGTGTCCTCTGGTCTCTGGGAGCCCCACAGCTCACAAGAAAATTCTTCACTTAGGCTCAAGCTAAATGACACCACCTACAAAGCTAGCAGTGAGAGAGAGAGAGAAAGAGAGAGAGAGAGAGAGAGAGAGAGAGAGAGAGAGAAAGGGAGAGAGAGAGAGAGAGAGGAAGAGAGGGGGGAGAGAGAGCGTGCCAATTGCTTACGCTCTTAAACTTTTTTTTTTCATTTTCTAGTCAACTCCTTTGGGCAAAATAATGACAGATAAGCAAAGAAACCACTTTCTTGGCAATTTCCCAAAGCAATACCTTTAGGCATGCATCTAATTATCTCCCTTACTGTGCTAGTTTGGCCATACAAAGTTGGATTTTATTTCCTTTTTATTTTTTAAGAGAATAAAAAATATTGAATATCTTTTGTTGTTGTTGTTGTTGGTATATTAGCAAAGGATCTACAGGGTGTTCAGGGTCTCATTATTAGACCAGACTCATAGTGATCTGCCTATTTACAACCTCCAAAGAGCTGGGATTATAGGTACACACCACCATGCCCAGTAAGAGAATAAAAAATAGTAAAAAAAAAAAAATATATATATATATATATGTATGTATATATATATATATATACATATATATATAAACAATATAGAAGAGTAAACTTTTTATTGAGTTAAATTTTGTAAATTTTTCAATGATTAAATAAATTTCTATTATTGAAATAAACAAAGAATATACTCTTGATTTTCATAGTTGATAACAGTTTGTGCTATTTATATACATAAGTTAAGGAGAAAAGAATTGCATACCTGGATAATTTTAGGTAACATATCAACTCCATTTTTAGTGTTTTGTGTTGTAGTTAGATACTTTTTTTCCAAAAAGAAAGTTACTATCCACTTAATAAAAATGACACGAGCTGCCATGTATGGAATTTTTGTGCTGTAAATGCTCTCGCTATCTCGAGTTGTAGTAATGTACAGAGGCTTTGGTCTCCAATGGGGGATGTCTGGAGAGAAACAAGAACAAACAAGTGATGAGGTTAGTGACACTTAACACAAGCTTATGCAGCCCCAGCAACGTTTCAGTTTCCATTAAAATCAATATGTACTGATTATCTGAATAGCAAACTAAGAAGGACGACCCAGAAATGGTTAAAAATAGTATCTCTTGGCAACTTGTTTCTGCTGGGCTTGGAATCCAACCAAAATGAGGTGGCAGCTCCTGTTCACATATAGCCGAAGAAAAACTAGGTCAGCAACTCTTACATGAAACTACAATAGTAAAGATCTCTTCATATACACTATACTAACTTAACCTTTATTTTATGACTGTAACACATATAAATATATATGTGAAATTTTAAAAAATCATTTCAATATCTAACACTACAATTATTAAGCCCACTGAATGTTAGTTTTATGTTATCTTCTCTTTACATGAATCTAAGGAAACACAATTGACATAATCTACTTTTTGTCTAGAGCTCAGAAGCCATATTTCATTTCTGAGATATCAGGTATTACCTTGACAAAGAATTAGCAATGAGGTCTATTTCTTATTTCTAAAATTCTACCATCAATATAAAACTATAGCATTGGGTTTGCAATGTTACCTGCCATACATCCAACTTTTTATCTTAATTAATTTTTGCATACCTGGACTAACTACATGAGGTAGAAAAATTCTCAATAAGTAATTCTAACCTAGTAATATAACAATGTACTATGTTTTTAAAATGAATATACTGGGCCGGGCGTGGTGGCTCACGCCTGTAATCCCAGCACTTGGGAGGCTGAGGCAGGAGGATTGGTGTGAGTTCGAGACCAGCCTGGGGTACAAAAGTGAGCTCAAGGCCAGCCTCAACTGCATAGCGAGACCCTGTCTCAAAAAGACAAAAAAAAAAATAAATAAATAAAATAAAAATAAAAATAAATAAATAAATAAATAAAATGAATATACTATCTACAAAATCAGAAAAAAATTGAAAATACATCCATTTTAAAATTATATATTCTAGTTTCCTTAAAAATCAGTATTACTACATTATTTATTTATTTATTTATTTTTCTTGTTTCAGAACTTTTGTTTGTTTGTTTATTTATTTTTATGGCCGGCTCAGCCTGCCCTGAGAGCAGGGCTGGCGCAGCATGTGGTGCTGGAGATTGAACTGCGGTCCCTGCAGCCACCCAAGCTTTCTTAAGCAGGTGCTTTAGACCACTGAGCCATCCTGCCGGGCCCCCCTACTTCATTTTTTAAAATGCACCAGGCATCAGCTACTCTCCCAGTCTCTGTGTATGTGTCCATGTATGTGTATGCATACATTTGTGTGTATGGTGTGCACAAGTATGTACATGTGTATATACACACTACAAACACTACTCTACTGAATGAACTGGCCAAGTTCCCCAGGTGACTCTGGCTCTTGATCTTTCCCTGCCAGAACTGTCCTAAATTTTTCATTTGAACTAATTTTGCCTGCTTTAAGTAACAAGAAAGTTGGGTTCCCACCCTGCTTTCACCTGTCTAATGGACACTTCTGTTGTGTGAATCCTCATTTTTCTGTTGTTGTTGTTTTGGTTTAAATTTGAGGTTTTTAGGGCTGGGGAGAAGGCTCAGCGGAATAAGTGCTTGCCTTACTCCAATAAGTGCAATCACATGATCCTGAGTTCAATCCCTGGTACGGCCCCCCCCAAAAAAAAAAAAAGTTGAGGTTTTTTTGAGCCAGAGTCTTGCTATGCAGCTCAGGGTGGCCTTGGACTTGCCACAGTCCTCCTGAGTCCTGAGTGCTGGGAGTACCAGCATGTGCCACCATGCCCAACAAATCATCATTTCTTAGAGAGGAAAAACTTGAGTAGCTAAGTTTGAAATTTTTTTTGTATATGTAAATAAAATTGTACCACAAATATGATATGCTTTAAATGATTTCCTAGTATATAAGCCATGATTCCCCTTCATTGCTGGGAAGTGAGGTCCCTTAGTGGGCACACATAATGAAAAGCACTTATTAGCAAATGTTAAACTTCTTGCAATACAGCCACCACCAATACAAGAACAAAGTGACTGTCTCACTCTAAGATGATCAAAGGTGCCACTATGAAAGAGACTGTGCAGCTACCTGGGGATGTCGCCTACACACAGCCCAGACAGTACTTACCAAGCACAGGTTTGTAGATGTTTGTTAACTTAGCAAATGATGGAAATAAATGAGGAAGATAATACTTTCGAAACAATGTAAAAAGAAATTTAAAACCAGTATCTTGATTTTCTTTATTCTTCCACTCCAAGCTTGCAGCCTTTGGATAATATGTGGAAAAGAACATATGTATATTTATACTTAAAATTAACATATATGAAAATGAAATGCTGTTATGATTAAAGTTTCTATCCTAAACTTTTAAAAATGGCAAATAATATTGACAATCATGTAATAAAATCATATTTTAACAAAGCTCAAAATATGACAGAAATGGATTTTCCAAAAGAAATATGGTATCATATATTTTTAACTTGTTCTACCGCATAATGCCTATATTTTTCCATGTATTTTTTGCCATGTTTAAATATTCCTTGTGTCATAAAAATTAAGCAGAAAAATCAGTTACTTTTTTCTCTGAATTCAAAAAAAGGTCATTTATAAATCAAGGGGAGGAGTGAAAGAAATTTTCTTATTTCGCCCAATGTTATTTAAATATGCAATCAATATCAAAAGGAATAAATTACTGGATTGTGACAAGCACACTCTCATTAAGAACAATTCATAGGCTCAAGAAAGCCCAGTTTTCTCAGTCCAGCGGCAGGCTGAGTTTAAAGCTCTCACGGTGTTGAAATAACATTCTGTCCCTCAAAAGCCCAGGCAGTAGGAGCATCCTAGAGCAGCTCAACAGCTGGCAATACCCCCAGAACGAATGACAGCCTATTATAGAGACACAGTCACCACCATATTACCAAGAGATAGATGGCATAGGGCCTTATGGAGGACCTACCAGTGGCTTTGAACACTTATTAAACCAAAGCAGAGCTTCTAGCTCCCTTCACTATGAGCCCACAAAGAAAATAACAACATCTGAGGTCAAGGAAAGACAGTACTTTGGTCAGCACAAGGCAGAGGCTCTCAGTTTCTGTGACCTGTCAGGGGCTCTCCTTTGATGATTCACCTCAACAGACAGGAGGGAAGGCAAGAGGGAGGTATAGACATGCACAGCATTCATGCCCACTATGGGGGATTGGTGAGAGGTGTCATGGCTTAGACCTAGACTATTCCCCCAAAGTCTCCTGCAGTCAGGAGTAGGGCTTTTGGAAGATGTCTGCATCACAGTGGTGCATACTCATCAGTACTCTGACCCACTGACAAGTACGCAGCTAAACCTACTGTTAGGAGGTTGGGGCCTGGCCAGAAGAAGTATATCACTGCAATGTGCCTCTAGAGGGGGCATCTTCCTTCCCATATCCTCCTCTCTCTGCCTTCTGGCAGCCAGGGGTGAGCAGCTTTCTTTCATAATGTTGCACCCTTCCACCATGATGCTGCTGCCTGGAACTCAGCCATCCATGGACTGAATCCCCTGAACCATGAGTTATGTTTCTGCAAGTTGTGAGTATCAGATAAGATGGACAGCAATGAGGAAGTGGACTAATATAGGAAGTTCACAGTGCATGTACAAACCCCACTCTACATCAATGCTATCTCACTAGACATAGGGTTTGGGGGTCATGTGACTTATATGAGGCCACAACTCATCCAGAATGAGAACCCAACACATTCAAGTTCTGGATGCTGACTTCTAGGAAAATGAATACCAATCCCTTCTGACCCAGTGGCACTGGAGAGGATAAACAGGAGCCATCAGAAAGTGGTAGAATTTGCTCATGGGACTCTTGGGATTTTGAAACCCTTCTGATTGTAGTGCTGGGGAAAGGCAGATTTCCCAACAAGACTGAGTACTCAGAAGTGGTCAAGTGCTGAATCTAGGGAAACAGCAGTGAAAAGCACAGCCTCCCAAAGAAAAATGGAAATCTGGAATGGAGAAAGAAAGAGAGGAAGATAGAGTGAGAGATACAGAGACAAGACACAGAGAAATGGAGATAGAGTAACAGAGACCATGACAGAGCAGAAAAAAAAATCATGAAAAAATCCAATGAAGGAGTAGTCCTGTTAAATCACCTCAAAGAATGAGTAGATAAAAACCTGAAGTGTGTCCACCCTCCAGATAGACCCTCATACCTACCATGCCCCATGGTGTTGTAGCTGTGACAGGGCAGAGTGCCGGGTACAATGGGTATCAAGGAATACTACATGAAGAAGCAGGTGTGGCAAAGAGGAGATGGTTCTAGCACGCCAGCTAGGAAGCGAAGGTCAGGGATAAGACCCACCAGGAGCAAAGAGGAAGATAAAGATAGTGTCAGTACAATTTATCCTAACTTTGCTGACATTCAGGAATTCAGACCAAGTGACACAAATTGTCTGGTAACACACCATGGTTTCACTTCTGGGTTCCACTGGTACACCCAGAGAAGGGTGGAGTGGCTGAGCCAGCTATGCTCAGGGGCAGCAGCCTGCCTGCACTCCCAGCCACTACTCAGTGCTCAGGAGAGGGAGCTGCCTGCCTTGCCCTGGTGGGCTGGGTGAACACAAGGGGCCAGGAAGGGATAAAGAAGGAGAAGTAGGGCTGGTGAAATGGCTCAGCGGTCTACAGCACCAGCTTAGGCAAGCTTAGGTAACTGTAGGGACTGCAGTTAGATCACTGGCACCATATGCTGCACTAGCCCCAACCCCAGGGCAGGCTGAGTTGGCCATAATATTAAAAAAGAAGAAGAAAGAAGAAGAAGAAGAAGAAGAAGAAGAAGAAGAAGAAGAAGAAGAAGAAGAAGAAGAAGAAGAAGAAGAAGAAGAAGAAGAAGAAGAAGGCGAAAAAGAAGAAGAGGAAGAAGAAGGAGGAGGAGGAGGAGAAGGAGAAGGAGGAGAAGGAGGAGGAGGAGGAGGAGAAGGAGGAGAAGGAGAAGGAGGAGGAGGAGGAAGAGAAGGAGGAGAAGAAGGAGGAGAAGGAGGTGAAGGAGAAGGAGGAGAAGGAGAAGAAGGAGAAGGAGAAGGAGTAGTTCAGGCACACCCAAGTAAAATCTGTGCTTGGTCTGGCTGGTGTGATCCCACAAAGGTACCCACACTTGGTCTGGGCACAACACCTGCCATCACCTCAAAGAAAGAATATGGTGACAGAAATAAAGGAGATGATTTTTTTCTCCTTCCTCCTGGAAACTAGTCCTTCACTGAAGTAGCTGCCGCTCTTCCTCTGACCTGAATGACCATATACTTCAATAGCATCTGAAGAAAAAAGCAGGTTTGGTCCTCGGCCGTTTTCTCCCCTGAGATGGCTGGCAGGAGTGGAGCGATTTCTTCTGGATATATCTTTGCTGCAGGTTAAAAAATAAAGAGAGCTCTTTCACTGAAGTTCAATTTAAATAGTATTTACTCAGGGTTTTAAAAAAACAGGCTCTGTGAAGATATAATTGCCACCCTGCAGAAGGACACACCAAGTCCAAGCTGGTGTGCATAAAAGGCCCATGCCTGGAGGCTGCCTCTTTCCTCTCAGACTCTGCTTCTGTCAGCTGAGGCCAAATGCCAGCTACACAGCAGTAAACCATGGGCCTCAGGAGACTCAGTGGAGACTCAGGGACATCAATGGCCTGAAGAGGTCACTGCTGTTCTGCTACCAGCGCTGCATAGCATGCACAGCTGGCACACGAAGACCAACACCCACTTCAGGAAGGAGCCCCAGTGCTGCAGACAGCAGCAGCAGCACTGACAGCAGGCTGAAACCTCAGTGGAAGACACCCAGCAGTCAGTTGAACTATGCGCCTACTTCCTGTCCCTCCAACAGCTGTTCCTCCTGGCCTTTCCTGCTTCCACAACTTCAGTAAATTCCTACTGTCATCATTTCATATAAAATAGCCTCCAAGTCTGCAGAGCCTGTAGTTTGCAAGAAACTACTGAGGACTAAGGAAATAATTCCTCTTCAGATTTCTAGTAAAGAAGAGGAAAACCCCAGGAATTCCAGGTGGAAGTTTCAGAGTGACTTCCACGAGATCTGTAAACCCACTTACCGTCAGCTACACTAGGGCTGGGATTGATGAGGGTCTCCAGCGTGCAGGGCCCCCTTGAGGACAAGACAGCTGGGAAACCAGGCACGAGGCAAGCGAAAATCAGCACCTGCTCTTCTGCACAGTTTGTCTGAAGTGCTTGAAGCCACAAAAGAAACAGCCTGATTCCTTCACATCTTATCTAAAAGCAAATTGAAATTGTATTTGTAGAAACGTGTTGTAATGCACGTCTTAATAAAGTGAAGCTAGAGGTCAAGGGCACCAAAGTACACCAAGTCCTTCCCTTGGTGAAGATAGCAGTGTGCTGGAGGACACCACAAAGGTTAGCCTTCTGGAACCAGTGAGCCTGGGTTCCAGTTCAGCCTCTGCCACGCTCTAGCTGTGACCCACAGGGTGCTTCACTTCTCCAAGCTTTAGGCTCTCCTTCTATAGAACAGGGACAGCAGTTTCTACCACAGAAGATCACTGCAAGGACTCAGTGAATTAGCACATCCAATGCATGCAAAGCCCTGTCTGGCTCCCATTGTGCACTGTGTATCTCTGCTTAATAGTATTTCATTCTGCAACCTCGGTGCTCAGCTAGCTATGAAAACAACAAAGATAACCTCCCTGCAAATTTGCACCATGATTTTGATAGAAGTTTGGTCCTATCTCTAACATTTCATGCTGCTTATATGCTTGAAAATACTTGGAGTGCAAGGAGACTCTGAAGACCTGGCTCAGTGAGACAGAGCACCCCACCTGCCTGAGCCTATCTTTTTTTTTTTTTTTTTTTTTTTTTTGGTGGTACCAGGGATTGAACTCAGGACTTTGCACTTGCCAGGCAAGCACTTATTCCACTGAGCTATCTCCCTGGCCCCCATTAGCCTATCCTTGCCTTAGTATTCTAAGTCTATACGTGCTCCACACGGGTAGCATCACCTGGGATGAGACATCAACACAGGTATACATGTGCCTTTTCTTCCTTTACCTTACTTCCAACTTCCACTTATTTCAAAAGTACTCCTCTCTCCTTTTCTGTTATTTCTAAATGGTTGAAAAGATGATGCCCATAAGAGAACCTGTGTAAGCAAAGGGGAATGAAAACTGTGTCAGGCACCACTGAAAGATGTGGGGAGCTCCAAATCCAGACAACTGAAGAGGCTGCCTCAGTCAATTCCAGGTGGCAGTGCTTCTTCCTGCAACTGTGAGTCAGACCCAAGGCTCTGGAGGAAAACCAAATGGCAGACAAGAGGTGTGCACCACGTCAGCACACACGTTCATGTGCACACATGTAAGAAAAGCCTTTGATGGCGCAGCTGGCCATGGTGCTACTGCATTAATTGAGTGGGTGCATAGTGGGCTTCCAGACAATGAACCCCCACATGTACCCATCCCTGCCATCCTCTCCTCTAGCAGGAAAATGAGTGGTACTGCTGAGTCCAACATAACTCAGCATCAGACAAAAGTGCTGCTGCTCTCTTTTCATATATAATCACACATCAAACAATACAAGAGGAAAGTGTCCACCGAATTCTGTCACAAGTCAATTGTTTATGTTAACTGAATTTAAGATAACTAGATAGAAATAGGCTAACAATTAATGTAGGAAAACAACCTAACTGTTGTCGGTGTTACTGTGGTTATTGTTCATTTGAGGCAAGGTCTCTCTATGTAGCTCAGCCTAGCCCTGAACTCACTATGTAGCCTAGGATGACCTTAAGTTTGAGGCAGTTCTGCTGCCTCAGCCTCCTGAATGCTGGGATCATAGTCATGTGCCATGATGTTCAACTGTAAACTATAAGATAAATTGTTTTTTAAATAAGAGGGGAAAACATCAAATATGCAGTGGCTATAGAGGCTAGAGATACAGTATTTCTTTGACTCAACATATAAGAAGAAGTTAACATATCAAATTTTAAGTGGCTGAATTGTCTAAAGTGGTATAAAACCAGGGATTTATTAGCTTATTAAAGGCACACACAGCCGGGCGTGGTGGCACATGCCTGTAATCCCAGCATTCGGGAGGCTGAGGCAGGAGGACTGGTGTGAGTTCGGGACCAGCCTGGGCTACAAAAGTGAGCTCAGGACCAGCCTCAACTGCATAGCGAGACCCTGTCTCAAAAAGACAAAAAAAAAAAAAAAAAAAAAAAAAAAAAAAAAAAAAAAAAAAAAAAAAAAAAAAAAAAAAAAATAATAATAATAATAATAAAATAAATAAAAAAATAAAGGCACACACACATAACTAAATTAGTTACAATGAATGATTTCTCATGAGATATTATCCCAGGAAGGCTTCAATCCACCACTCATGTGGTCACCTTATTCCAGCATCAAGTAATGTTATATCATTATAAAAAGTATTCTTGCTTTCAAACAAGCCTCTTTTAACCTAATCCCACTATCAACCTGCTGCAAATGAACAAATGCTCAACACTGAGGCTCTGCTGCTCTTTTCTCCCCTAGTAGTTCTCAAAATTAGGAAACTTAATTCAGAGACAACTGCAGTTATAACCACCAGATTGCTGCTGCGGGGAGAATCAGGCTTGTCAGAGTTGACACATGCAGCGCCGTAGAGCATTGACACATGGAGTGCAACCCTCCCTTTCAGAAGACAAACTGGACTCGCCACCGCCCAGCCTGAGTCCTTGGCTGCCCGGAGCAGGAGCACAGCAAGAACTCACTGCCAAGCTCAAGGGCCCAAGCAGCTTTCCACTCCTATGACCTGAAAAGTGCCTCACAAAAACACACAGTGTAAGAAACAAGGCAGTTTAATGGTAAAGAGCACAAAATTTCCCAAAAGTTAAAACTAAGTCAAGTGGCCTGAAAGATCTCTTTTTAAAGCACATACTTGCAAGATAAATTTTAAAAAATAAAATAAAGTGTATAGCTTGAATACATAGCCATCCCATTCATCCTGCGGAGCGGGTACACACACACCACCAAGATCACTTCCTCCCCGAGATGCTCCACCCTCCACAGTCTACCTCCTTTCCCACACCCTATTTTTTCTGTTTTGTTTTGTTTTGTTTTGCTCTGCTCTGCTTTATTTCCATAAAAGGACAAATGGATCCTAAGACTATAATATTAAGTGAAATAAATCAGACACAAAACACTAAACATTGCAAGATGCTCTAATGAGAAACCCAAATTATAAATACTTTAAAGAATAAAAGATATTTCCCCTCAAATGGCATAACTTTTGTTTTTATTAATGGTGGCATTAATAAATTTAGAAATAATGAAAAAGATATTACATTTTTTTCTAAAATAAATACCTTTACAGAATTTCCAGTGTGTAAAAGCTTCTTTAAAGTTGAGCCTAAAAATTTAAAATAAAATGAATTAGACATAGACTATATGAATAAGTGAGATATATTTTTAAAAGATCACCCTTAGAAATAACAACTAAACTTTGACAAAAGGTATTTTATGTCTAGTTGTCATCCCAAAGCGTCATGCACTCATGGGGCGGGGACTTCTAGAGTTTGAGGCTTGACTCATGATCCACTGGGATTATGTGTTTTAGTACTGATGGAATTATGGGTGTGGCCTAAGGCAGATAGGGTGATGCAGAGAGCCTGAATGTAATATAAAGAGACAAAGAGACAGACTCTTGCTGTTGTTCTCTGTTCTCCTGGTTGTTCCACTGCCTCTGTCGCGATTGTTGCTGTTCTGCCACCATGAACTGGATGCTCTCTGCCCTGTTCCACTCAGCCTTGGGCCAGCCAAATATGGACTGAAATCTCCAGTAACTGTGAACTAAATATATAAATTTTTCCTTCCTTCACTTTGAGTGTCAGGTATTTGTCCCAGCAACAAATAAAAAGTAACTAAGACAGTATTAAAAATAAAGGTTGCCCTTTCGGAGCAAGCAAAGCAAAGTCATACAAGAAAAAGTATTTTTAAGACAAAAACGCTTCAACTATGTTCCTCTTCAAAATCCTTTAACAGTCAAAATGATTCATATTGCAGCAACACAAATGCCTTGTGTGTTCTGTAGGAATGTCTCTTGTCATTCACAGCATAAAAGATTTTTTTTAATGTTTAAAGGTAAAAGCAACATAAAACTGCTGCTCACAAAATATGTTTGCAAGAACATTTTACAATTTCTCAGGATGGTGCATTTCTCTGATAGCAATGATGAACACAGTTGCAGGGCCGGGCTCTGCATAAATCCTCTAGCACAGCACAGTGGTGCAGCGGCAGAGCCACAGGACTACCGCGAACCTCTAGTGCTCAGCCACTCGCAGTAAGGCAAGTCTTTCTCGGTGTGGAACTCACTTTATTATCACAGGAGCCACCTGAAGGACACCTATCCACAAAAAGGAAGCAACTGGGTAAGGAACTAGGGCCTCCATCAGGCCAGGAAGGTGCTCTCCCTGAGCCACACTCAAGCCATGCATCTTTTAAAACAGGAATGTCAGGGCAGGCAAGATAGCTTAGTGGACTAAGAGCCGGCTTAGGCAAGCACAAGAACCAGGGACTGATCCCTCGCACGACATGCCACACTGGCCTGGGCCCTGGGCTACTGAACCCACACAAGACTGGGTGTGGTGGCACATGCCTGTAACCCCAGGGCTGGGGAAGCTAAGATAGCAGGATCACTGCAAGTCTGAGCTGCACAGCGAGACCCTGTAACAAACAAATAGATTTAAGAAAGAAAGCAAGCAAGCAAGCAAGCAAGCAAGCAAGCAAGCAAGCAAGAAAGAAAGAAAGAAAGAAAGAAAGAAAGAAAGAAAGAAAGAAAGAAAGAAAAGAAAAGAAATTCTGTAACAGTATTTTCAAAATTTGCTTTTTTGCTTCTCATCTTCTCATTTTCAGTTGTGAGACTGGTCATCTTTTGATTCTTTTTTTTTTTTAATATAGGATCTTGCTATACAATTCAGACTTATAGAGATTGTCCTGTCTAGCCTCCTTAGTGCTGGCATTACAGGTGTGTGCCACAATGCCCAGTTCCATGCAGTACTGGGGATGGAACCTGGGTCCTTCTACTTGCCAAGCAAGTGCTTAGACTACCAAGCTTTCTCACCAGCCAGGAACAGAACACTGTACAGCAATTCTGGAAAACCACCAAGTGGTTCAATATCACTTTTATATAAGTCTGTTCTATTCCTAAGAGATGGAGAAGCACACACCCACACAGACTTGTGCACAAACACTTACAGTAGTCTCATTTGTAATAACTAAATACTAAGAACAATTGAAATATCTATGAACGAGCAGATGAATAAATTACAGCAAAACCATACAATATAATATGTATATACTTCAGAAATTTACAAAGCAGTGTACTATTAAAATATACAAAGAATTAATATCAAAGTAATTATACCAAGTGAAAGATGCCAAACAAACCAACCAAAGACAGTACATACTGTATGACTTTGCTTATTATGTAAGGCTCTAAAGCCTGCAAGTTAGTCTGCAGTGACAAACAACCCCGAACAGTTGCCTGGAGATGAGCAATGAGTGGGGGGCGAGAGAAGTATTCCTAGGGATGGGAAACTTTCAGGGTTGGCATTGAAGTCCGTGCTCATTATCCTGATGTAGCGGTGATGTCATGGGTATATACCTATGTCAAAACTTTTCAGAAGGCTCACTTCAATATATTCAATTCACTGTATATTCATTTGACTCCCAAGAAAACTGTTTAAAAGTAAGATAAGATAGGGCAGATGGCCTAGAAGTGAGTTGAGGTGAAGGGTCAGGAGTTATGGTGAATCAGAGATCTGCACCACATCACAGTGCAATGGGCTGATGCGTAACTTGGTGTGAAAAAAAAAAAAAAAAGGTCTAGGGGAAAACAAAGCCATGGGAAGAAAAGAAAAAAGGCCAGTGAGGGTGGCAACAAGAAGAGGGAGGGCAGTGGGCGCAGTCCAGGAAGTGAGATTTCAACAGCACAAGTGGTGGCTGACGTCAGCACGTGCTATGGAAGATAAGATGGATCATGAATTCAACCCCCTACTTCTGGGGGAGACACAGGAGCCTCAGGAGAAGCCAGGTTTTAGAAGGCTGAGGAGGCGAAAGGGAAAGGCTGAGGCTGCAGGGCTGCCCTTCAGCTGGGTGAGCAGTCCACACCCTGGCAGGGCCTTGAGTTCATGCCAAGGATCATGAAACTGCCGGCATGGGGGTCCCAGTCTCAGTACAGTCAGGCTGATGCATCACTGCAGGGTCCTGGTGTTAAGGGCATGGGTCTGACTCTGAGGAAGCCAGGGAAGGCTGCTGGACTTGGGCTTGGAGGAGCGGGTAGGACCCAAGAGAAAAGACTCTGTGTTCATATCACAGGGGCCATACTCATGAGAAGCTGAAAATGAATGTCAACTTAGTAATGCATTTGGCTTTTACACTATGTATAAGAGAAATCTCATCAAATAAATCTGTAACAATGCGCATAACATACATACATAAATTATTCAGATGTGTGAATTTTCTGCTGGCCCCACCTCTTTAAGCCTAAGGTTGTATTATTTTATTTTTAGGGTCATCTATTTTTAAACTTTTTAAAAATTTTTCTAATTTTTAAAAATCTTTTATTCATTCTTTTTGGTACAGGGTCTGACTAGGCAGCTCAGACTCAAAGTGATCTTCCTGTCTCAGCCTCCCCAGTGATGGAGTTATAAGCATGTGCTACCATACCTGGGGTTCCAGGGCTGGCATGGCATGCAGTATCATGGATGAAATCTGGGTCCTTGTGCTTACCAGGCAGGCACTTAGACCGCTGATCTATCTCCCAGCCCCTATTTTAAAACATTTTTGCTATAAAACATCTTTAATAGTGTCTCTTCCCCATTTAAGAAATACTGAGTTCAGACACAGGACTGTACACTTACAAGAAGCCTTCCTAGAGGAGTGGTATACCCTGTGGAAGTGGGCACCCACATTGTCAATCTTGTGTTGATAGCTCATGGGCACATGAGGGGGTACCACTGCCCGCTCTTGCATCAATCTCTCTGCTTTCCTGCTGGTCCCATTCTGTCATTTCCTTCTCTGTTATGTCTCATTGTTACTATATTGAGCAGCCACCCATTTCCACCACAACTTACTGACCTAAACCTTTATTTCAGGAAATGCTTGACACAATTTTTCAATTTGTAGTCAGTTCTAGAAATCTGCAAATAGGTTAGTCTTGGGTGACATGCATCACTGAGCTGACGCATGTGTCAGCCATAAGCCTTCTTGCCCTCCAAGCCTCTCTTGAAGAGTACCTGCATATGCTTGGGAGGAAAATCTGTGTTTGTTTCACACTGCAAAACACAGAATTCAAATATGTTTCCTCAATCAGTGATTTTACCCAAAGCCAGCCATTTAAAAACTCAGCCAAGAAAAACTCCAGACTATTTTAACTTCTACAAATCATTTTAAGAGAAACAGAATGGCTCTGATTGATAACAACAAAACAAAACGACATGACAAAAAATGAAAAGATTCTGAGCACTGTGGAAGTTGGTGTCTCAAGTTACTTGCCCCTTCTCCATAAACATAACTGATAAAATGTAAATTGTCAAGCAGAACTCAGAGCTTCCACAATAGAACTAGAAGCCACTCTCATTTGGGGTCTCTCTGCAGGGACAACTGTCACACCCAGTGTGGGACGGAAGCACATTGCCTTAGTGGTGTGTTGACCCAGATTGCATGGTTCTAACGCAACACTGCGGAGACCCTGGACACTCCTGCTGCAGCCACAGTGAGCGAAAAGGCTGACTCCTGATATCCAGACACTGACACTGCACATGGCTCTGCACAAGTCAAGATACCAGGGCTTAGAAGCCTGGAAAAATTCCTTTCCTTATGGAGATGGTGTTGCCCTAAATATCTTAGTATCTACAGCAAACTTGGTCAAGACTTCAAACTTGGTCAAAATAAATAATAACTAATGGTTTTAACGGTTTTAACAAATCCTAATAAACCAGAAAGAATATAAGCACTATAGCAAGGTATGTAAAACAAACATATATAATTACTGTGAAAGTGAACTGATTATGTCAATATTGGTAAGAAATGCCCAACTAAACTGGATCAGCATAATTTGAGTGTGGTTGAGGGGATTTGCTGAGATTTACTGGATGTGAGTGACAGTAACCAATAGGCTTGCTGCCTGAAGAGTATAAACGGAAAATCAAGAAGTCTGGCTTCTAGCTGGGTGTGGTGGCACATGCCTGTAATCCCAGTACTTGGGAGGCTGAGGCAGGAGAATCAGTGTGAGTTCGAGACCAGCCTGGGCCACAAAAGTGAGTTCAAGGCCAACATGAGCTGCACAGTGTGACCCTGTCTCAAAAAGACAAAAAAAAAAAAAAAAAAAAAAAAAGGCTTGCTTCTATTTCTTTGGAGAAACTCCCATCTTCACTTTCACCCTGCACATCACTCCTGGCTGCTAGCACAGAACCTCCAGCCTTTGGAAACAGAACCATCAGTCTTTAGTGCAAATCTATCAGCCTTTAGTGCAGATCCATTAGACTTCCAGTGCAGACCCATCAGTCTTTGGTACAGAGCCATCAGTCTTCAGTGCAGACCCATCAGCCTTCAGCACAGACCCTTCCACCTCCTGATACAGACTTGCAGGGGATACTATAATGTGCTCCAGGCCTTCTACTGGATCCTTCAGATTTCCAGTGCACTGTTCCATACATGACTATGTGGGAAGCTACTGTAAGCTAATCTTGTAAATTCTTACATACTTGTATGCCATATACCTTGCATTAAACCTGTTAATCTAGTAGGCACTGAATAATGCAATTTGGAAACTGAAGTGGCTCTAGAGAAATAAAATTCTAACGATGAGATTCTGTTATACCATCAGTAGTTCGTGGAATCAGCCCTCTAATTTGATGAGACCCTCAGATGATATGGTCTCTCCTGTGGAGAATTCTGACAGTCTAACACATGATGATCCAGGCATGGTGGTGTACACCTGTAATCTCAGCACTCATGAGGCTGGGGTAGGAAGGTTTCAAACTAGGATAGCTCTATAGTGTATTCAAGGATGTATTCAAGGACAGGATTGGCTCCATAGTGAATTCAAGGTCAGTCTAGACTGCATAGCAAGACCCTGTCTCTAAATACCAAAAAAAAAACAAAAAACAAAAAAAAAAAAAAACCCCAAAAACTAATATGCAATGTAGATCTATTTGGATATCCTAACTCACCACTTGTGAGATTTAAGGAATGTAGTGACTCCACATATGATTTTTGACTATTTCTGGCAGAGTGGGAAATATAATGATGTTGGCTGGCTACTCTTAGCATTTATGGAGAAACTAGTGAAGGAAAACAGTGTGCTCAAAACATCTATAGGAAATCTCAAGTCTTCTAACTATGAAGGCAAATTGCTAAGGGCAAATAAGGAATTCAAAGATTCAAATTCCTAGCTCCACAAACAAATAAAAAATTTAGAAGTTTCTAAGTATGTCCTGAAAGAAAATCTCTTCTCTTTTAGACACAAAGCCAAGAAAACAAACAAAAAAAACCAAAACAACAACAAAAAAAAAACAAGCCCAATTCTATAAACTGGGATGGAAATGTATGGGAGGAAGCTGAGGATGTTGTGTTACTAGATGCTGATAAGATTATTTTATGAGAGACAGATTACCCCACCTGCAGTGATAGACAGATCCCCCACCCACCCCTGGAAATGTTGGCCTCTCCTAGAACACCTGAGGAAACTAAGCCTGCACTGACCTAACCAGGACAATGCTGACACTCTCCAAGATCCATCTTCACTATCCATGTTTGCTTCTAGGTGTACAACCAGGCTCAATTCACAGAAGGCTCCTAAGGGTGAAGTACATAGATGTGACCCATGAGGAAGTCCACTATTCTCTCAAGAAATTTCTTGAGTTCTTTAACTGTGATAAGCAGAGACCTGATGATGTGGGAATGGATTTTACTCGTGTGGGATAATGGTGGCAAAAACATACACCTGGATCAGGCTGAGTTCATTGATATGGACCTATTAGGCAGGGATTCCAAATTTAATGTTGCAGCTTATGGGGGAAAGAAAGGTGTTAATAGTTCATTCGATTGGTTGACAGAGTATGCATCAAAAGATAGCCCATTGTGAATGAGCTAGAGATGCCTGATATTCTATCATTTACTGCTGATGAGGGGGTTCAAAATCTTAGTTGAAATCAGAATGCTGGAGTGGATCTGTCATGTTAAATCTAATCCTCCACAATAGGATGATCCAGAAAATGTACCTTTTCCCTAACATGCTAAGAAACAGACTTTTTTTTCCTTTTAATAGGAAATAACAGTGTGACATTTTCAAAAACATGATAGTAGTACATTCCCAATAATTGATACAATGCATAGTGTTGTCCTCATAGTTATATAGAGTACAGGGTGTAGACATGATAATTTTTCTAATCAATGCTGGCCCCAAAAATTTCTTCTGAGAAAGTAGTTGTATACATAGTTGAGTATTCCATAATCACAATGTATTATTGGCAGAAGTGGCAATGTCGCAAGCTGTTGATTTAAGACTTTTACAGCTCAGCATACTAATCTAGCTTTACGTTTTATGCTTCATGGTTAAACTTTTCTGCTGGATGGTTAAGGGAAAGTTAAAGCAAAACCTGCATAACAAAACATGGAACTTTTGTATCTCCCAGGGTCAGTCAAGTTTCCTCATGATTTACTTTGAAACCATGTATAGTGCTTTGTAGAACTGTTGTCAGTGTCAGCCATCTGGATGAGTCACGGCCATTGCTTGACCAGTCTGCTCTTTGTGAAAGCCCAAATGTTTTCTCTCTAGGTGACTTTCCTTAGGCACACTATATTCATCTATCCCTTTCCTCTGTGGTCCCATAATCTTCTTGAACAGAAAATTTGGGAAACCACCAAGTTATAGGATGTTACAACACAGGTTCTCTTATGTTCTGAGTCCTCACTGACCTTGAAGGGCTAGGGCCAAAATATTGGTAATCCTTTAGTCCTTCTTTTTCTCTAATTTTTGTCTATAAATGTACATTCTTAACCCTCTAGAAGACAAGTTTCGTGACACTATTACTTTATAACATAGGTACTTGAGCTTCACATCACTGTCTTACTGAATATCAAACATCTTACACTTAACTTGGAATTGGTATTTTCCATCAATCATTGATATTCTAATAAACTCCTATACAATGTGATAAAAACAGTTATACAGTTTTACAGACATTTAGAAATCTAAGTATATATAAAATTGTAGCCAGTTGAACCTACGGCATTTTTCCTAGTCTCTTACTCTCATTTAATACACTCTTTTGTTTTCTTATAAACCAATCATTTACTTGAGAGGGAGTACAGCAGTAACTGAAATTACCTTAGAAGCAGCACAAATCTAAAAGACAAGAATGACAGGCATTTCAAGCATTATTTTAGTGTTACCCACTGCCATCCTCAGTGTGAAAAATATTTTGGTGGTTCTTAGGACCATTATTGAATACATCCCATATATAAGTGCATGGTTTTGCTCCTGCCATGTTTCCTATCTTTTCTGTTAGCAGTCACTTCATTGTTTAATGCTTAAGTCCTTGGTTTCCATTCAGCTGTGTTATGCCTTTCCATTTTTATTTCTTCTTTTGAGTTCTTACACTAGGGAGACTATATGATATTTACATATGTAGGTCTGGTTTATTTCACTTATGAGTATATGTTCAAGATACATCCACTTATGTATGAAGTGTTCTAGTTTATCATTCTTTATAGCTGAGTGATATTACATTATATAAAAATACCACATCTTTTTCAACCATTCTTCAGAAGATGGGCATTTTGGTTGTTTCCAATATTTGGCTATGAGAAATAGACTTTTAAGGTGAGCACCAGCATCTCTGAAGAGCCCTGTCATTGCTCTTCTCTCTATGCCAGTCCTTACAGTAGAGACTGTGGTTAATCAACTGGTAAATTTAAGGGCAGTAGTTGGGTCCTAGAGTGACAGGGATCAAGTGAAAACATTTAGTAACTATTAATCACCAAAGGAAGGTGCACATAACTCCACCTTAATGAGCAGCAGAAATATAACAATGATCAGAATGGTCTGACACATGTTGAGCTGTGGAGTTGGCTGATAAGCCATGGTGTTTTCAAAAGTGAAACACACAGGAAACCTACAAAGATTTTACCAGATTTATATAATCAAAAAAAGAAAAAGAAAGAAAGAAAGAAAGGTCATCTAAACAAAAACCTACTTCAAACTGTAGTGACAGGGGTTCATGGTTGCCAACAAGTTCCTGAAATGGAGCTAGTTTTGAGGACCAGAACACCTTGAACGAAGGAAAGCCGGGTCCCTCTGAGGAAGGTTGCTAGTGCACCACCAAAACGTTATATGGTGAAGCTTTCTCTCATCCTTCCACAAGGGGACCTAAAGCTTTCTACCTGAGTAATGGTACACTAGGGGAAGGGAAATGAGCAGACATTTCAGGTACTAGTAGACACTGGTTCTGAACTAATGCTGATTCCAGGCATGGTAGTCCTCCACTAAGAGTAGAAGCCTATTGAGGCCAGGTAATCAATGGGGTTTTAGCAAAAATCTGACTCACAGTGAGTCCAGTAGACCCTTAAATCCATCTTGTAGTCATTTCCAGTGTTCCAGAATATATAATTAGGTTAAATATACTTATGTCTTGACAGAATCCTCACATTTGTTCCCAAACCTGTAGTGTGAAGGGTATTAAATTTGCAAAGGCTAAATGGAAACCATAGGGTAATCTTTGCCCGGTAAGACAGTAGACCAAAAATAATACTTGCCTGGAAGGACTGCAAAGATTAGTGCCACTATCAAGGACTTGAAGAATACAGGGGTGATGGTTCCTACCACACCCCGATTTAATTCTCCCATTTGGCCTATGAGGAAGATGGATGAGTCTTGAGGAATGATGTTAGATTACCACAAACTGAATCAAATGGCAACTGATTGCGCTGTGGTACCAGATGTGATGTCCTTGCTTGAGCACATCAACACATCTCCTAGTATTTGGTATGCAGCTAGTGGTCTGAAAAATGCTTTTTTCTTCATCCCTATCCATAAGGCCCATCAGAAACAATTTGCTTTCAGCTGGCAACACCAGCAATATACCTTTAGTCTTACCTCAGGGTTATATTAACTTGCCAGTCCTGTGTCACAATTTAGTTCACAGGGATCTTGATCACCTCTGTCACACACAAGGTATCACACTGCTCCACTAAATTGATGATATGGTATTATGCTGACTGTACTGTGTGACCAAGAGGCAGCAATCACTCTGGATTTGTTCAACATTTCAGAGCCAGCAGATGGGAAATAAATCCAACAAAAATTCCAGGTCCTTCAGCCTCATCGAAATTTCTAAGAGTCCAGTGTCCTGCCATGTGGAGATATCCCTTCTGAGGCAAAAGATAAGTTATTCCACTCTGTTTCCCCTACAACCAAAAATTAAGCATAATACCTACTGAGCCGATCTGGATTTTTTTTTTTTTTTAACTTTTGTTTGTTTATTTATTTATTTATTTTTATGGCCAGCTCAGCCTGCCCTGAGGGCAGGGCTGGCGCAGCATGTGGTGCCGGGGATCGAACCGCAGTCCCTGAAGCAGTTCAAGCTTTCCCAAGCAGGCGCTTTAGACCACTGACCCATCCCGCCAGGCCCACTGATCTGGATTTTAGAGGCAACATACTCCAGCCCATTTACTTAATGACTCAGAAAGCCATTTTTGAGGTCCAGAACAAGGAAAGGGCTCACCAACAAGTCCAAGCTGCCATGTAGGCTGCTCTGCCCCTGGGGCCACATGATCCAGGTATCACTAGCACGTAGAGCTGCTGTCTGGAGCCTCTGGCAGACCCCAATAGGTGAAGTGCAATAGAAACCTTTCGGATGGCAAGGCAAGGTTCTGCCATCACCTGCAGACAACTACTCTCTCTTTGAAAAACAGCTGTTGGACTGCTGCTTCACCTGGTGGAAACTGAATACTTGACTGTGGGACACCAGCTCACCATGTGTCACTATTATCATGGCCTGAGTATTACCTGATCCACCAAGTCATAAGGTTGGACATGCATAACAATAGTCTATAACTACATGCAAGTGGTATATTTGTGACTGAGACATAGCAAGTCCAGAGGACACAAGTAAATTACATGAGGAAGTTGCCCAGATACCTATGCTCCTATGCCTGCTACACTGCCCTTTCTTTCCCAGCATGCACCCTGTGGGGTGGACTAATATCTGGTTTATGGATGGTTCTTCATATTATGCAGGTATCACCTACAAATGGACAGCTGCAGTATTACAGCCCCTATCAAGAACATCCCTAAAGGACAGTGGTGTAAGGACATTTTCACAGTGGGCAAAACCTTGGGTGGTGCGGTGCACCTGGTAAAACATTCTCCCTGGAAAGAAAAGTGGCCAGCTACGTGAGTGTATACTAATTCATGAGCAATATCTAAGGATCTGACTGGTACTCAGAAACTTGAAAGGAACACGACTTGAAAATTGGTGACAAAGATATCTGGGGAAGAGATATGTGGTGGATAGACCTCTCAATTGACAAAGGATACAGGAATATTTTTATCCCATATAAACACGAAATAATAACCTCAGCAGACAAGGATTTTAACAATCAAGTGATAAGATCACCCATTCTGTAGACAGCAGTCAACCTCTTTTTTCAGCCACATTAGTTATTGCCCAATGGGCTCATGAGCAGAGCGCCCATGGTGGTACTGATGAAGGTTATACATGGGCTAAGTAACATGGACTCCCACTCACCAAAGGTGATCTGATCTGGCTACAGCTATAACTGATGCCCAAAATGCCAGCAACAGAAACCAACACCAAGTCCCTATATATGGCACCATTCTCAGCGGTGATCAACCTGCAATGTGGTGACAGGCTGATTATATTGGACCTTTTTCACCATGGGAAGGTCAAGCACTTTGTCCTTATTGACAAAGATACTTATTCTGGATATGGATTTTCCTTCGCTGCATATAATGCTTGCATAAAAACTATCCATGGACTCACAGAATGCCTTATCCATATAGCTTTGCCCCTGACCAAGGAACACATTTTATAGCCCAAGAAATGAATCAATGAGCTTATGCTCATGGAACTCACTTGTCTCACCACATAAAAGTGGCCAGATTGATAAAAGGATAGAATAATTTTTGCGAGGGAAAGGGTGTTAGGACTCAAACCCAGGACCTGGTACTTACCAGACAGACACTATGCCACTGAGCTATACCCCCAGTCCCACGGAATGGTCTTTTGAAGACACAGTTACAGTGCCAGGTAGAGGGCAATAGTTCATAGAGTTAAGGAAAGGTTCTTGAAAAGGCTGTATATGCTTCAAAACAGCATCTACTATACGCACTATGTCACCCATAGCCAGGATTTATAGGACCACAGCTCAAGGGCTGGAAGTGGGAATAGTACCACTCACCATTACCCAGAGTGATGCACTATCAAAATTTCTGCTTTCTTTTTTTTTTTTTTTTTTTAATCTTTTTTTAAAGATTATTTATTTATTTATTTATTTATTTTTATTTATTTATTTTGTTTCAGAACCTTTGTTTGTTTATTCACTCATTTTTTATGGCCGGCTCAGCCCACCCCAAGGGCAAGGCTGGCGCAGCATGTGGTGCCGGGGATTACACTGCGGTCCCTGAAGCCGCCCAAGCCTTCCCAAGCAGGCGTTTTAGGCCACTGAGCCATCCTGCCAGGCCCTGAAAATTTCTGCTTTCTGACCCCAACTTTATTCTCTGCTGGCTTAAAAGTCTTAGGTCCAGAGTGGGAAGGCTTATACCAGGTGATAGGTCCTGGCCCTAGTGGAAATTGCTAAAGTCATTATGGTGGTTGTCTAATATGATTGATGCCCTTAAAACAAAAGACCACCTCCCCTCTTCTTCTCCAACTCAGCCCAAGACAAAACTTACTTTTATCCTTTCTACCACCTCAGGGAAGACCTCCTAGTCAGCTCCCTCAGGTATATCTGAACATCCGCTTCCACCCCTGGCAAAAGGCCATAAAAACCTCAGCCTCCCTTTGTCTAATTGAAAGAAAAACAATTCCTAATCCTTCCCCACATTCTCTCCTGTGCCTTCAAAGAAACTGAAGCCCCTTTCCCTTTATCCTTCCGCCTGTTTCTCAGCTATGCCGAGGACCTATCACCAGGAAGCACAACAATACCATTGAACTGGAAGATAAGACTTCCCCCTGGTCATTTTAGTCTCCTCACACCTCTGAGGAAATAAGGTAAAAAGGGAGTCACAGTGATTGACAGTAAGGATTGACCTACTAAAGGAAATTGGACTGTTATTATACAGCTGGGGTGGGGGGCGGAAGGAATATACTTAGAATGCAAGAGACCCCTTAGGTACCTTCTAGTATTAACATGCCATTATTAAAGTCAACGGAAACTATAACAACCCAATCTACGAAGTATGACAAATGGTTCATTACTTCAAACATGAATGTATGGGTCACTCCACCGTGAAAGAACCAAGATCTGCTAAAGTGGTTATTAAAGGCCGGTGGAAAACAAAATAGATAGCAAAAACTAACGTGACCCCATCATTCATTACAGAAATGAGGATTATAATTGTAATAGTTCTCTTCTAATATGCTTCCAATGTAATATGTTAATAGGTATAATGCTGGTTCTCTAGTAATTTTAGATTTTTTTTTTCAATGGGACTTGGGTTCAAACTCACAACCTTGTACTTGCCAGGCAGGTACTTGTGCCACTGAGCTATCTCCTGGCCCCTCTAGTAATTTTAAACCTATGTTACAATGTTCAGGTTATGAGATATTGAGAGTAAGCATCATCCAAAGAAAACTTGCCGGGCATGGTGGCTCATGCCTGTAATCCCAGCACTTGGGAGGCTGAGGCAGGAGGATTGTTGTGAGTTCGAGACCAGCCTGGGCTACAAAAGTGAGCTCAAAGCCAGCCTGAACTGCACAGTGAGACCCTGTCTCAAAACAAAAAAAAAAAACCAAAGAAAACTTAACTTCTATTCTAGGAGGAAGTCAATGAATCTTGTTTGTTTATAGGATAGCTGTACCATAAAGATAATTATGAACTTGTATCTGGAGATTATGGTTTAAGAAAATGTGCCTGAGTGTCAAGTCAACAAGGGGTGGAGGGGTGGATTATGACAATGAACTGATTGTGTCCATTTGGGTAAGAAATGCCCAATTAAATTGGATCAGCACATTCTGAGTGTGGCTGAAAGGATTTACTGAAGATCTGGGATTTATTGGGTGTGAGTGATAGTAACCAATAGGTTTGCTGCCTGAAGGGTATAAAAGGGAAACCAAGAAGAAGGCTTGCTTCTGTTGCTTGGGAGAAGCTTCCGTCTTCACCTTCATCCTGGACATCACTTCCTGGCTTTTAGGGCAGACCCTTCAGCCTCCTGGCATGGACTCCATGGAGCATGAACAGCTCCAGGCCTTCAACTGGATCCTTCAGCTCTCTAGAGCATAGACAGCCCTTTTGCATTTTTCTGCACCTACCTTTTCAGGCAGCCACTGTAACCCAACTCTATAAATTCTTATATATTTGCATATCTCAATTAAATCTATTTCTCTAGGAAGTATTGACTGATACAATGACCAGGCTAGAATCTCTTATCAACAGCTTTAAAACTGAAAACACTGTGACAACTGAAGATTTTCTGAGTAAATCAGTAGTGCATAGAACCTATGATGATAACACCTGACAAAGACTATTTGCAGTTTCCTTATTCCATGAGTACTAAACTTTAGCATCCATTGTTAGCTCCAGAATTAGCAGTTCACTTGGTGAGAGACAGCTGTGATGTTAAACATGGACATACATGGGACTGATATTCCAGATTGTGTGCTTCACTGGTGAAAATAGGGCTGGTCGAAAATCTGGGCAGGTCTGATTCCAAAGCAAATGCAACCCAAGAATCACTAAGAAGGGTGGAGGGGAGACAGTTCAACAGTCTAAAGCACCTGCTTAGGCAAGAACAGGGACTGGTTTGATCCCTGGCACCACATGCCATGTCAGCCCCACCCCCATGACAAGCTGAGGAGGCCATTAAAAAAATAATAATAAGAGGTGGGCCTATAAAAACATCAATCTCTACCAAATGAGATTAATAATGCAAAGCTTTATTTATTGGAGAAGGGTCTATTTGACTCAAGACTTAAGTATATAGGCATCACAATAAATAAGGATGATTTTACATCTGAATGTACAGGGACATCTGTTCCATACACCAAGTAAGTAACACACATGCCACACTGCAGCTCCAGAGATGAATGCTCTGCTGTTCAGTCCTGAAGTCCAAGACCCCTGGTCACTCTTGTTAAGATGCTACAAAACTGGGCAAGAACTACTTATGCCATCAATTGTAACCAGGTTTTGGGGTTTGGGTAACATGGAACTCATACAGCTCATTGCCCATCAGATGTGTGAAGTTTCACAACACAAATGCAAATTAATTTTCATACAGTTTTCCTAAGTTTATTCATGCTGAGTGGATCCACTAATCTCACACATTCTAAAGTGCTAGCCGAGCAAAATGAGTACAGTTCTCATAAAAATGAGAGCAGCAAAATTTAAGAAGGATTATAGCTACTACAGATAAAAACCACTCCACACAGCTAGTTCTCGTCGCCACCCACTCCTGCTATGCCATAGAGCAACACAAATCCCCATGCTCTCTTGCTAAATTAGACTTTACATTTAAATTTTCATTTTTACATGAATCTAAATATACAAACTTTACAATTAAGAATGACTATGGACAACCCTAAGATTTTAAGTAAAATTTTTGTATTTGAAAGATTTAATAATCAAGGGATTTACTTAATGTAGTGACTACTAAGTATCACAGATGTGTTTACTACATAATACTTTCTTCAGTTTATAATACATAACTAAGTAATTGCATTTCTATAAGAATCAGCTACATTTTTTATAAAATTAACCCTAAATTCAAATTAAGGTTCTTAAATTTGAAATGTCTATCGGTTACAGCATATTCTTTGAAGTTTTGTGACTTTTTGTGTATTGATCTCTCACCCAGAAAGCCCAGCCCACACTTGATCTGTTCATCTTTCAAGGTTCAGATGGAGCCTTCCGAGAGTGAGGTAGGAGGATTGCTGTGAGTTCAAGGCCAGCCTGGGCTACATAGCAAGACTGTGTCTCAAAAAACAAAATCAAAAGCCATACTTAAATGGAAGGTGTCTCTCTTGAAGGTCTCTCAACTCTTCCAAAGAGGATTCTTCAACCTTTCTTCTTAGTTCCTATTGTATTTCTTTTATAGTGACCATCACACTGCAATTATTTTTCTCAACTATCCACTCACTAGGCAAAAGACCTATCCAAGACAAGGATGGTGAGATAATCTCTGTTTCAATCATAGAATTGGGAGTCAATGTCACTTCCTGCATAAGTATTTCAATGAATGAATAATCTATAGAGTTAGATTCATCATAAGGCTCATGTTATCCTCCAATATAACCATTTGATAAGGAAAAATGTTAGGAAATGGCAGATCTTGGGAGGCAGAAAGCCTGAAGCAGACAGTCTTTAAGACAGATTGCAGAATTTACAAACCACACCCCAGGATCATTCCAGTACAGAATTGGGATGAGATGCTGTTAGCTGTGAGTGGCCCAAAAGAAAACAGCAGCTTCAGTAGTGTGTTTTATTTCAAGTTGCCACTAGCTACTGCATCCAACAGCACTCTAACAAAATAACTGTGAGTCCATGATACAGACTTAAAGACCAAGGTATTTTTGCAAGAAAAATGTAGACATATTGAGAGAAGACTCTAGGTCTGTGTTTCTCAAACTCTATATGCACAGGAACCCACCCCGTGGCTCTGGAGGTCTGGTGAGGTCTGAGATTCTGCACCCTCACAACACTGGGGAAGGCCAATGATCTGGGAGTCACAATGCAAGGGACACTGCTAGAGAAGACACATGTACATGCCCTCTGCAGTGCTGGATGGACTTGTCTTGGGTTGCAAGAATGAATCAAGATCATTCTATCTTGATTAACTCATTTCCAGATTAATATCCCTTGCTATAAGCTACCTTGATGATGTTAATTATATGAAGCATTACTGGAGAGTAGTTCTAAAAGTTTATTTAAAAACTTTTTAAAATTGTTCTTACCTATGCTCTGGTAATGCCATCGAAAGAAAATTCGTTCAGGTAGAAACTGCAATATTTTCTGTAAAATAAGGAAAAATTATTAAGATACAAATGAAAATATATACTTTCATTATAGACCTATGTTATTTGATATATAGACCTATATTACTCAAGAGATATAGATATATTTCAGTACAGAAGAGAAAAACAATACTAACAGTGTACTTGTAGTACATATACAAAAATATCATGTAAGGACTGCAGAAATAGCTCAGTGGTCTAGGTACCTGCCTAGGCAAGCACAAGGACCTGAGTTTGATCCCTGGCACCACATGCTATGCCGGCCCCACCCTGAGTATGGTAGTACACGCCTGTAATCCCAGTGTTGGGGAGGCTAAGGCAGGAGGATCACTATAAGTCTGAGCTGCATAGTGAGACCCTGTACCAGATACATAAAAATAAACATCATGTAATACTGTACATGCATTTCCACAAGGTAATTTCTTTTAAGTTTCCCCCAAAACTCTGTTTCCTGAATGATTTAAATAAATTAGTATCTAAATTTTAATTTTCCCAATGAAAAAAGGCAAAAGAAAAAAGCGTTGAAAAACGATCATTCTACCTTGAATACTTAAATACTAAAAGAATAATTTCCAAACTGCTGGAGTCCTTTCTTTTTCACCTTATTCCTATTTCTATTATCATCCTTAGTTCCCAAAGTCAGTTGGGAAGAAAGATGAAAAAAAGAGAAGATGAGATAAAAATAAGACAATGGGGGGAGGGAATCCGAAGTCAGTGGCAAAATCTTTGGGAAAGTAAAGGCTTTTCTAAAAGTACAAGTATCAGGATTACTGTACGAATGGCCCCACTAGCAAAGAAGGAATTTAAGATATACAAGAGTATTTGGTTAATGGCACTACCTTCTATACTCCAGAAAATTGTAGCCAATGAGAATGACTTTTTCCCTCACTCAAGAACATATTTTGCAAAGTTATTCTTAAGTAGTAAGACTTCTTATATGTTGGCTACAACTACACTTTTTTTTAAAAAAAATATAGAAAATTCCAAACTGATCAAAATACATCTGTAGTATTAGCATACTACTTTATAATGGAAATCTCCATTGTAGGTTTAACTACCTTAATTTTAGGGATTTCAAGAAACTAAGGTCAAATGTGATATTCTTTTTTAAAATTTTATTACTCTTGATAAGAAATAACAACTAGGCAGGTTCAAAACATGTTAGTAGGACAGCCATAATAACTAATACAATGCATATTGTTATCTTCATAGTAGTTGTTCACAGTTTAGGATGCAGACATAACTTTTCTAAACACAATTGGTAGAAATATATTTTCTTATTGAAATTACAGAAAGTAGTTGTATGTATAGTTCAGTTGTCCATAATAGTATTGGGTTATCAGTAGAACTAGCAATGTTGAATCTGTTGACTGGAGCCTTCTATAGCCCAGCATACTAATCTAGCTTTATTTTTCATGCCTCATGATTAAACTTTTCTGCGGGATAGTTACGGTCAAGTTGAAGCAAGACTTATATAACAAAACATGTAACTATTATATCTGACAATGCCAGTCAAATCTCCTCAGGATTTACTTTGAAACCATGTACACCGTTTTGTAGAACTTTTGTCAGTGTCACCCATCTGGATGCATCCCGACCATTGCTTGACCAGTTTGTTCTCTGTGAAAGCCTGAGAGAATGTTTTCTCTCTAGGTGACTTTCCTTAGGCACACTATACCTCATCAATCCCTTTATTCTGTATCCCCATAATTTCCTTGAACAGAAAATTTGGGACACCACTGAGTTATAGGATGTTATAGTAAGGTTCTTTTATGTCCTGAGTCCTCACTAACCTTGAAAGGCTAGGGCCAAAATATTGGCAATTCTTGTAGTCCTTCTTTTTCTCTAATTTTTTAGTCTACAAACTTAAGTTCTTAACCCTTCAGAAGAGAAGCTTAGTGATACTCTTAGTCTGTCACATAGGTACTTGAGCTTAACATCACTGTCTTTCTGAATATCAAATGCTTTGGACTTAACAGGGAACTGGTATTTCCCATCAATCATTGATATTCTAATAAATCCCTATAGAATGTGATTTTTACAAAAAACAAGTTACAGATTTTTTTACACAGAAATTTAGAATTCTAACCATATGCAAAATTATAGAAGGTCAATCCTATGGCACTTTTCCTCATCTCTTATTCTCTTATTACCCCCTTTAAAAAAAAAAAAAAACATTTACTTGAGCCAGGCGTGGTGGCGCACCCTTGTAATCCCAGCACTTGGGAGGCTGAGGCAGGAGGATCGGTGCGAGTTCGACCAGCTGGGCTACAAAAGTGAGCTCAAGGCCAGCCTGAACTGCATAGCGAGACCCTGCCTCAAAAAGACAAAATAATAATAATAATAATAATAATAATAATAATAATAATAAATAAAAAATAAAAAAATTTACTTGAGAGAGTATAGCAATAACTGAAATTACATTAGAAGCAGCAAACATCTAAAAGACCAGAATGACAGGGAGTACAAGCATGGTTTTAGTATTACACATTGCTCTCCTCAGTGTCAAAAGCCTGTTGGAGATTCTTAGAACCACTGTCTAATTCATCCTGTGTATATTAAGTGCATGGTTTTGCCCCTGCCATGTCTCCTAACTTTTCTGCTTGCTGTCTCTTCATTGTTTAATCCTGAAGTTCTTTATTTTCATTTAGCTGCGTTTTGCCTTCTATTTTTATTTCTTATTTTGAGTTCTGACACTGGGGAGACTATATGATATTTATACATGTAAGTCTGGTTTATTTCACTTATGAGTATGTAGTCAAGATACATCCACTTATATATGAAGAGGCTTCAAGTTTACCATTTTTATAGCTGAATAGCATTCCATTGTATAAAAACACCAAATCTTTTTCAACCATTCTTCAGGTGTTGGGCATTTTGGTTGTTTCCAAGATTTGGCTATAAACATAAGATCACAAACTTCGCTATGATATTTTCAGTTCTTCTGGGAAAATTCTCAGTAAGAGGATAGCTGGACTGAATGGGATTTCCAGTCCAAGTTTTTTAAGGAGTCTCCTCACTGCTTTCCATAATGGTTGCACCAGTCAGCATTCTCACCAGCAATGTTGTTTGTTGACTTCTTTATGATAGCCACTTTTTTTTTCTGGGGCAAGATGGTATTTAACTGTGTTTTAATTTGCATTTCATGGATGGCTGGCAATGTGGAGCATTTCTTCATGTATTTATAAGCTTCTACTATTCTTCCTCTGAGAGGTGTGTGTTCATCTCAGGCCCATTTCTGGAATGGGTCTTTGAATTTTGGGACCCTAGTAGTTTTTAGTTCTTTATAAATTCTAGATAGGTCTTTGTCTAAACACTTATTAGTTAAAATTTTTTTGAAATTTGCGGGTTGTCTTTTCACTCTGCTGGTAATTTCTTTTGATGCACAAAAGCTTCCCAGCAAGAGGAGCTCGCAGTTGTTGATTCTTTCAAGTGTTACATGTGCATTTTGATTTTTGTCCATGAACTGTTTGCCTACTGTTATGTCTAGTTGAACCCCCAAAGCCTCATGCAATCATGGGATGGGGACTTCTAGAGTTTGAGACTTGACTCATGAGGCACTGGGATTATGTGTTTTAGTATTGATGAGATTATGGGTCTGAGTACTGCTGGGAATTTTAGGTGTGACCTGAGGCAGACAGGCTAAGGCAGAGAGCCTGATGTCATATAAAGAGAGAGACAGACTCAGGCTAATGCTCTCTGCTCCCCTGGTTGTTCCGTTGCTTCTGTCGCCATTGTTGTTGTTCCACTGCCATGTGCCTCTCAGCCTTGGAGCCAGCCAAATATGGACTGAAACCTTCAGTAACTGTGAGCTAAATAAACCTTTCCTTCCTTCATTTTGAGTGTTGGGTATTTGTCCCAGCAACAGGTAAAAAGTAACTAAGACACCTACCCTGTTGTCTTCAAGATTTCCTCCTACTTTCTCTTCTAGGAAATTTAGTGTTTCTGTTTTAATATTTAGATCTTTAATCAACTTTCACTTTGGTTTAGTACATGTGATAGAGCTAGGTCAAGTTTTAGTTTTCGGCATATGGAGAGCCAGTTTTTCCAGCACTTTTTTTTTTTTTTTTTTTTTTTCTGCAAAAGGGTTTATTTTCTTTTGGTCCAAGATTTGGAAGGGGGCTCCAGAAAGTTGAGAAAGCTGCCTAGTGGCTGGAGGGAGAGGGTTAGGCCAAAGCCCTGATGATGCCAGGGGGTGCAGGAGCCCCACAAGAGACTGCCATGTTCTGTGACCTCCTAGTCATGCTTAAGGGTGAGCCTTTCAAAGAGGTACTCGCCCAGTCCGGCCTGAGGGCTTGCCAGCCTACAGAGGTTGGTGAGGTGGTCACCTATCTTCTTGATGAGCTTCACCTCCTCATCTAGGAAGTGGTTCTCCAGGAAATCACAGATATGGGGGTCAGTCTTGGCAGAGCCCAAGGCATGAAGGTCCAGAAGAGCTTGGTTCAGGTTCTTCTCCAGGGCCAGGGCAGCTTCCA